>PVJC01006098.1:0-56361 GCA_004026665.1 Murina feae | reverse complement strand
CTACACACATGCATCCACCCAATCAGGGCAGAGGGAAGACAGATTTCTACCTCGGCTGATTTTAAGGAATTTAGCTCATAGAATTCACTCATGCGGACCCTGGACTCTGCAAGGTGAGCGGGGCCAGTCCAGAGACACCCACTGCCCAGCCCGTCCCCCACCCCCACTGCTAGCATTTGGTGTCTTCCTGTTTTTTTCTATGTGGGTATATACATGTATTTTACCTATGCATGTTTTTACATACATGACACCAGCTCACTTACACAACTGAGTATTTTTAAACGCACGAAGCAGAAGCTTCTACATTGTACACCTCGGGAACACGAATTCCACGGTCTTCAGTGGTCATTCATGAGAACTGACTCAGCTAGTGCTGACAGAGATAATGCAAGCAAGGACTGCGCTTTAAAATGCAAGTTTTATTCCTTTTGGGATAACCTACACGGCTCAGAATTCACAGCTGCAAACAGGTTTGTGCACAGCAGCCTGTGTGGTGGGCTCGTCCTCTGAGGCCTCGGGTGCCCTGGAGCTGATGCTCTCCACCCGCCAGTGAGCGCGCAGCATCCTGCTCCCGAGTGGCCTCCGAGGCCACAGCGGCCCTGCTGCTGCCGGGAGCCAGGCTGCCCAGGGGACGGGCTACCCACGCCCGCATGCCTGTGCCGTGGGCTCCACAGTCCCACGCGGCTGCGCTGCACGGCAGGCTGTTAGCCGGCCCAGGACTCGGACTGAGAGCAGCGTCTGGGGTGGAGTCCTGGGCTCGAACATCTGGAAGCCTCTGCTGGGCTGCCAGTGCGCCCCCGCCCCTCCTCCCAGTGCGAGGGTGTGCGCCCATTGCCGCCCTTTCCCTTCAGTGTATGTGGTTTGAAGACATGAAACCCATTTCCTCTGCGCTTTCCCCACCACTGAGGTCAGAAAGCCTTTGCTACCCAGAAACCAGATACCACTTAACCCACTTCGTTTATTTTGTGCAAATAGCTGAGCAGCGATACCTGGGCTGTGGTCTCGCTCGGCCCCCTCAGCCCGACGCCACGTGCATGGTGCAATCTCCGGGGACCCAGCTGGGCTGCAGGGTGTCCCTGCCCCCCACCCTATCACCACTCCTCTTCCCAGGACAGTGAGGATGCTGAATGGGCAGCCTGGGGCGCCAGAGCTGGGCTCCATGTCACCAGAGTGAGTTCCGTGACAGTCTCACTGGGACAAACAGCACCACCTGTGGGACCTCAGAGGGCAGAGGCCGGCAGGGGCCAGGGGTGTTCATGGTGAAAGGGGGTTATTTTGGGAGCTCCTCCTGCCCCTCCCACATAGAAACTGCGAGGGGGTCCTGACAAGCTGAGTGAGGCAGCGGGTCCCCGTGGGAAGGCCGAGGCCAAGGCCGCAGTGCCCCTCCCCGCTGGGAACCCACAGCCCTCCTGCTTCCAATCCTCAGTCCTCCAAGTCTGCTGACAGGATGTGACACTCAGCATCTGGGCCCAGGTGCCCTGCTGTCCAGCACGTGGTCTTTCTCTGTGTGCTGGTTCCACAGGGCACTTCTCACCCTTGTTTCCTGGGCAGAGGCTTAGCCCTGGGCTCAGTGCCTCCATGAGCAGCCTGCAAACCACTTCCAGGGACCAGGGGCACGAGCACCTGTGGGTGACCCTTCCTACAGGCCCGCCACCCTCGGTAGGCTGGTGTGCATGGAACGTGGTCGGGGCAGGCTATCACATCCGCCCCACTCTGCGATCAGGGTCCCTCCCAGCTCCGGCGGGAACGTGACCTCCGAGAGTGCTCAGAGGACACCCGGTTACAGCTCAGACAGAGGCTTGACCCGGCGTAGAAAACGTCTAGTTCGCTGCACTGTCTCAAAGCTCAACCGAAAGTCAGAACCAGGGAGAATCCGTGCCCAGCACTGGGGCTCCGTGGACAGCACACTGAGGAGATGGGGTGACGCATGGAAGCCCGTGGGCCTGGGAGAGCCTGCCGTCCGAGGAGCAGTGAGGCCCAACCTCGCTGCAGCCCCCGGGCGGCCTCTGCTGTCACCAAACCCTAAGGAAGGACCACGACCACGAGGTGTGCAGCAGCATTGGGCCAGCAGCCTATCCTCACCGGGACCTGCAGGACCCTCTCCATCGCTGGCCGGTGCCCTCCGAGGACGTACCTCCCCGCTCACCACCCAGGTCCTGGGGGCTTGACACACTTGCTTAGTAGGAAACAGGCCTCGAGTGCCTGGGCCCCGGGCGAAAGGCAGCTAAAACCAGCAGCGGCCAGAATGGGCAGCTGTGTCCAGGGCAGGGGGACTCAGGACAGATGTAGGCTGGGCCCCAAGTCCTACAGCTCAGGTGCCAGCTAGGTGACTGGGCGCTGCAGGCTGACCCACGGACTGACGTCTGATGTGGCCACAGCAGCCGACCACAGCAAGCGCTAACCTAGGGGGTCAGCCCAAATGCCGCGACAGGCCGGCTGCCCTGGGAGCTGGCGGCAGGCCCACGGCTCCCCACGGCTCCCCACGGCAAGGATGCACGGGTGACGCCCACTGTCTGGCACTGCAGCTGAGGCTGCAGATTTGAGACAAACCACAGAAGGAGCAGGACCTTCCGCGGGCTTCAGGGAACAGGTTTTTCTCCAAAATCTGACATTTCATCCCTAACGAGGTATCTTAAGCAAGTTTGTACAACAAACAAAAAGGCGACAATCGTAGATTGCTCCTGAGGGTGCCCTAGTTTCATGCCCCGGAGCACGAGCTGGACAGACTCCTGCTAGCGGGCAGGCGCTGCGCTCCCTGCCGGCCTTCCTGCGCCACCCGCCTGGGGGAGTGCACGGCCAGGTCATCGCCTGCTGGCCTGAGGTGTTGTGGCTGGAGTGTCTCTAGGCAGTGAGTGCATTCTGGCCTGGGCGGTTGCGGTGTGGCCTCCATCCTGGCACGGCCAGCGCCTACCCCTCCAACGTGGCCTCGGGTTCCCATCTGGGTGCCTGGTGTGGAATGTGTACGGGAACCTGCGTCCCTGGGAGAAGGTGCGCCACGTGGGAGCATGTTCAGTGGTGGAAGCACTGACCTTCGGCCTCGATGTGGCTGCTGTGGCAGCCCACAGGGTGTGGGCCAGCCACGAGACCCTGACCGCAGCACATGGGAAACTGGGGCGTGCACCTGGCCGCGCAGGCTCCGGTCACCCGGCTGAGGCTTGGTTCTGGAACGAGACGGAACAAACACGGTGAAAGCGAGTGTGGGGCGCCCAGCGTGCCCCCATGTCCAGGCGCATGGATGCGGCGTGTCCGAGAGCACGGCTCCGAACCGATGGCGCACCGCACATCCGGCCGCCCTGAGCGCGGCCTGAGCTCCTTCAGATGACCTCCCACTCGTCCTCCAGGTCCTCAGGGTGCGAGGTGGCGCCTGGGCTACTCTGGGCACCGTGCGCGTGGCTGAAGGTCCTTGTGAGCCGCTGGAGGAGGTAGCCGGGCGGGCCCACTGCCCACAGCTCATCTGATGAGGTCACTGCAGGGACAAGAGCAGCCACGTAGTTAGCCACCCGGGAGCTCCATGTCCCGTGTCCCTCTCTGGCTGTGGGGCCAGATGCCCCCAACCTGTGCCTCCGTTTCCTCAGGTTGCCCTGTCCCTCCTGGAGGCCCTGGCAGAGCCAGGTGCAGCTCCCCTCCCTCAGGGTCACCCAGGGCTGGCTTTGGGGAGAGGGAGTCTGGGGGAGCTGCCTGGACAGCCGCTGACACTGTCCGGAGCCTGGATTCGGGGAGGCCCGCACAGCCCACACCCGGACCTGCCTGTGAGGCATGTGGCGTGCCCGGGCACTTTCTTCCAGTAGTCCCCCGCAGGGTGTTTGTCGGTGACGCCATAGCGCCGGGCAAGGTCCCCGTTGGGGCAGCGGGCCCACACGGTCCTGGTGCTGAGTGCCAGCTGGCAGGCCTGCAGCCCTGTGGGGAAAAAGGGTGTCCGTCTGTCCTCAGACCCCGGCTGCGGGCGGATGCACCAATGCTCCCAAGAGCCTGCTCTCTCCTGATACTGCATTTCCCCATGGTGACAGCGCCCTGGGCTGGGCTGCGCAGGGAGCTGAGGGAGAGGGTGCCCATCAGCAGAGCTGCCGAGTGTCCGAGACAGAAGGACAGAGGGTCCGGTGGTGTAGAGTGGCACCAGACACTGCTGCTGAGCCCCCGCTGGCCCTGTGCATGGCGCTGGGGGTCAGGCTGCAGTGGCAACTCAGGGTGGCTGAGGGGGAAGAAGTAGCCACACCACAAAGAGCCAGGGTGCGGGCTGGTCCCTCACGCCAGCAGCACTCGGGCAGGGGAGCAGCAGACACGAGAAGCCGGGGTGTGACTCCTTGCCTGCCTGGCTAGGCCAACGGGCCCGGGGCCTGCCTGGTGGGACAGCGCCACGACGTCCACGCCCACCTGGCACGTGATCCCAGTCGGTCCCCACGGGCATCTCCTCGGTGATCCCGACGCGGACGTGCACGTTGCACCGGCTGTCGAGCGCCCACAGCATCTGGTCGTTGGGGCTGCAGTGGACGCTGACCAAGGTGACCCCGGCAGGCTGCACGGCGGGAGGGAAGGAGTGGGGGTCGTTATTTTGGACAGAGCAAGGCCGGGAGGTGTGAACTGAGGTCAGTGACGCGGCAATGGGAGGTTCTAGAAACTTTCGCTGATTCCTGCTGGCTACCCTGCCAGCCACTCAGCCACACGTCACCCACCCACACATCCACTGGTGCCTCCACCATCCACCCAACAGGTGTACTTGAGCATCTACCACATGCCAGGCACTGTGCCAGGAGCTGGCAATCAATTTTCTTGTCTCCTGGATTTTGTGAAATTTTTTAAAAAATGATTTTAGAGAGGGAGGGAGAGGGTGAGAGTGATAGAAACATCCATGATGAGAGACAATCATTGATCGACTGCCTCTTTTAAACCATTACTGGGATCAACCCCGCAACCTGGGCATGTGCCACACCGGCTGGGTGTGTCCCGGATGTAAAGTCCTGCAGAGACAGCCATTACTCCAATAGTCACTCAGAGAAACAGGAGGCCGCCCCAGGCAAAAGCTGCCAGGTGAATGAGGCACCCAGACCACGTAACTGCGTCAGACCCGGAGGCCAGGGCAGCTGGCCTAGATCTGACCGCTATACCAAGACGGCAGGATGAACAGGAATGACCCAGAGAGGAGGGCAGGGGAGAGTGTGCCAGGCGGGGGAAGTGTCTGCAAAGCAGGGAGCATGGGGGCACGAGGGACTGAAAGTCCTGTGAACTTTCAGCTCAGGCGGCTGGAGTGGGTGGGGCTGGGCGAGGCAGCACTGTGCAAGGGGCATCTCCTCCATAAGCAGTGGAGGCCTGCTGGGTACCGAGGTCCGGGACACGGGCTGACGGTTCAGAGAGAGCTCTGGAGACATGCCTCAGAGCAGAGGCAGGAAACAACACGAAACGTACAAAACTGAGGACACGGGGAGGTTAGGTGGGTGCACCCCTGCATCAGGGAGGCCAGAGGGCGCACCATTTGGCATCAGGGAGGTCAGAGGGTGCACTATCTGGCATCGGGGAGGTCAGAGGGCGCACTATCTGGTATCAGGGAGGTCAGAGGGCACACTATCTGGCATCGGGGAGGTCAGAGGGCGCACTATCTGGCATCGGGGAGGTCAGAGGGCGCACCACCTGGCATTTGGGAGAATGAGGTTAAGCGGAGGCAACAAGGAAAAGACCTCGAATGATGCAGCAGCAAAGGATCTCACAAATGTCACCCACTGTCTGCCACTCACCTGAGAGCTCCTGAACAGGGCCCAAGACAAGGTGTTTTACAAATGTCACCTCGGAAAGTCCCAGGGACCTCACTCTAGTGGCCAAGCAGGGCCAAACGGGTACATAGTTGCAGTGTGTGCAGGCTGCTCTGTACACACACCGGCCATTTTCAAACTAGGAAACGTGCTCTTGTTGAACCCAAGTCCCTCCAGAGTAAGAACAGCTAGTGGTTCTCAAGCCTGGGAGTCCCTGGACGTGTGTGGGGGCTGTTAGAACGGCATATTCAGGCCCTAGCCGGCCTTGCTCAGTGGTTAGTGTCAGCCCTCAGTCTGAAGGGTCCCAGGTTTGATTCCGGTTAAAGGCATGAATCTTGGTTGCAGCTCGATTCCCCAGCCCCAGGTTGAAGCTGCAGGAGGCAGCCAATCATATCTCTCACATTGATGTTTCTCTGTCTCTCCCCCTCCCTTCCACTCTAAAAATCAATGAAAAAAATATCCTCAAGGGAAGATTAACAAACAAAGAGACACATGGGAGCTGGGGCTGGGGCTGGGCCCAGAGACAACCTTGTAGACAAGCACCCGGGTACTTTTTATTCAGGGGTCACTAGGCTCTCCACTCTGTCACGCCACACGCACGCACACGCACACATGTGCACATACACGCACATGCACAAACACACAGAGCCCAGCTGGTATTGAGGCGGAAATGGAAGAGCTCATCCTAGAGTTCATGTGGGACTGCAAGGGACCCCGAATGCCAGGACAGCTGAAAAGAACAGCTCTGGAAGACCGGCACCTCCTGCTGTCAAGACCACTCGGAAGCTGCGGTGTCGCACAGCGAGGCCTGGGCTCAGTGCGACAGGCCCGCCCCCGGAGCAGACCGAGAGGCACCAAGACCGCACAGTGACAGAGCGTCTTCCCAGCAGATGGAGGCGGGACTGCTTGCCTCACGCCCTCTGGAGTAACGCGGAAGGCTCACAGGGAGCGTGGGAGCGAGATCTGCCAACGGTTCTTACACGACACCAAAGGCGGCAGCGACACGAAGGTAACTGGACTTCATCAAAATTAACCACTTCCGTGCCTCTAAGGGCGCCATGAGGAAAGGGAACATTTCCAGAGCACGTACTGAATAGGGTGCAGGGCCCCGAATGAAGGACCTTTAAAATCCAACAGCAACAAGAAAAACAACCTCATTTTTTTAAAGGACAAAGGACTTGAAGAAGCACTTCTCCAGCCCTGGCCTGTGTGGGCCGGGTGGTTGAGCATCACCCCAGGCACCGAGTGAGGGTTCAAGTCCTGGGATGGGGAGTGCAGGAGGCAGCCGACCCAGGTCTCTCTCCCCCTCCTCACTTCTCTCTAAAAATCAACTAAAACGTGTATCTTAAAAAAGACATTTCTCCAAAGACATGCAAAGGCCAACAAGCACATGCAAAGGTGCCGACATCATTCACGAGCCCCAGGAACGCAGGTCAAAGCACAATGCAGCACTTCCTCACACTCACACGGTGTCTGGAGGAAGAAAGTGGGAGATTACAAGGAAGGGAGGATGTGTAGGACAGGGACCCTCCTCTGTCCCATGGGGTGTGAAGAGAGAGCAGGCTGCAGGCCCCACCCAGCAATCCTGCTCTGGGACCTTTACCAAGAGCCCTGGGGCGGACCTCAGACCACGGACAGGAACGGTCACAGCAGCCACGCTCCTCACAACAGCCCGCATGCCCGCACCGGCGGCCCCGACACAAGGTGGCGCCTCAGCGTGGCATGCGGCACCTCAGACAGGCCGTGCCCAAGCGACACGGCAACAGACGGAGTCACGTTATACTGTTTGGGTCCCCAGGGGGTTTAAAAGTGACGGTTACTTTCACTGTAGTCTATTAAGTGCGCAACAGCATTAACTCAACAGCTTTCATTATGGGTGATCATCACACGTTGAACAAGAAATGTGTTGCTGCCAAACAACGCTGAGCATGGCCCGGGCCTCTGGGAGGGGAGCGTATTGCATGGGGGAGGTCTTGCTCGCCGACGGACCCCCAAGCGCCTGCCAAGCGCAGCAGGCCGAGCTCTGCCTGCAGTGGGCTCTCGCTCAGGACCGACCCTGACACCATATGAGCCTCAAAAACTGGACAGCACATGAGCGAAGCCCATCTCAGCCGTTTCCAGGAGGAAAATCCACAGAGAGGAAGCAGGTCAGTGGTGGCCAGGGGCAGAGAGGGGCGTGGGGACTGAGCGCTGGGTACAGACAGGGCTTCCTTCTGGGGGGAGAATGTTCCGGAGCCCGGAGCCCCGGCCAGTGCGCCAAGAGGTTAGTGCCAGTTTGGGCACCAGAGTGTCGCAGGTTTGATTCCCTGCCAAGGGCACGTACCAGGGATGCAGGTCCGACCATCTCCGCTCTCCGCCCCCCGCCCCCCGCCCCCCGCCTGGGGTACATGTAGACAGCAACCAATCAATATGTCTCTCACATGGATGTGTCTCTCTCCCTTCCACTCTAAAAATCAAAGGGAAAATTATTCTCACTCGTTGGATGATGATTAAAAAAGAGAGAATAAGGGACAGAAAGCAACCTTGCAGATGGCCAGAGGGACACGCTTACAGAACAGAAACGATCATAAAAAAGAACGTTTTGGAACTAGATTGTGAGAAAGGCTCAACGTCGCTGTGTAGAGACTAAAGGCCTTTCCTGGTAGGGATGTGTGTGCGACCGCAGTTTAACAGACAACGCTGACAGCCGTGCTCCGGACAGCATGCTGCTCCCGTGAGATGTCATCAGGGGGACTGGGCCGGGTGCGTGGAGCTCTATTCTTTCTTACAATGAACTGGCAATTACCGCAATACAAATTTCAAGTAAAAAAGTCAGCAGCCTAAAATTTTGGGTAATTCATACTCGAAACTTCATCAAAATATAATAAAGGATGCAACTTATGCAGTAAATAAGGAACTTAAGATTTAAAAATCCCTTGGAAATTATAAACTTCTGTATAGTCTGTGTGGAAGCACCAGCGATGTAATGAGAGCCACAACATGCCTTGATGTTTACAGATCAAAGGGGTGCCCTCAGCTATGAAGTCTCCCTTTACAAGGCCTCATGGGAGGAAGGACCCAGCTGCCATCGCACGTTCTCGAAAGGCGACCGCCCACAGCGAAGCACATGGATGAGGGGGCCCACGCTGCGTGCATCCTCTCCCAGGAACCAAGGGCCTCTCCACAGTTTACTTTATGCACCGAGATCCTGACTAGACACCAAGTTCAGTGCAGGAGTGACGTTTCCACAGGACGGGCTGCTTCTACACTGCTCTTCCCAAGGCTCTGCAGCCCCTGCCCCAAGCGACTGTCCTTGGGTTCAGCGCAGCGTGAACACTGCCCAGTGCAGACAGCGCCGGCGTGGCTGTGGATGAGACAGGCTTGTTTTATCACCTGGGGTGTTCCTCTGGAATGCTGCCTGCGGCCACGCGCTCCCAGGAGCAGGGGTTCTGGTAACTGCAGCCAGTGGGCCCCTGCTGAGACTGTCACCCCTTCCCAGGACTTCCACTTGGGGCGTTTTGCTCTGATGAGCCAGCAGGCTCCCTGACACAGAGCGGTGCTTCGGCTAGCACCATGTGTGAAGGGGTAAATGTCTAAACTCAGCGCCTTGCTGTGGCTGCCTCCTAACTGGGTCCCCACATCATGCCTTTCCATCCAGGCTGCAGAGCAACCTGTGCCAGGCAAGTGACTCGGCCACAGCCCTCCTGCCTGAGGGGCAACCCCGGGCACAGCCCTCCTGCCTGAGGAGTAACCCTGGCCCTGTGGCATTCCACTCACCGTGGTGGGTGCCACCTGCTTTCCAGCTTCTGTTGGCCAGTCCCACAGCCCTAGGCATGAGCTCCCAATGGGCATCTCACCCCACTGGCTGAGTCTGCTGTCGAAACTCCCTGCCCTGCAAGGCCCAGCTCTCATGCTGCTGCTCCATCAGCCTTCCAAGGGATCACTGTCCCCACCTGCAGCCAAAGTGGCCGGCGTTCGGGCCTATCCTGCTGGCCCTTCCAGTGCACCTGCACCTGACCCACTGGCCCAGCAGACCCCCACTTTCACACCCCACAGAGCCCTCACTTGAGCAATGTCCATTACACTGGCACAGGGGACAGCAAGGCCAGGAAACCAGTAAGTCCAGGCTCCAGAGGAAGCAAGGCCTCTACCTACCAGAAGCTCTGGCTTTTGTTCCACAACAAAAGGGCTCCCTCCCTAAAACACATCGGGCTGAGGGGGGCCAAGAGACCAGTGGAGCCCAACTCCCTCCCATGTTGGCGTTGGGTGCAGAGACAGACAAAACTAACCCTGACCTGATGGGGCTGCTGAGCTGAGCCTGGAGTTGACGTGACTGGGCTCAGACCAGAACTTCCCACATCTACTACCGCTGAACTTCTGTCCTAAAAAACACGTGTGCACGCACATGCGTGGGCTGGGCATGCTTAACTGGACAGGCTGTTTTGGCATGGACCTTAGTGATCTTGGATGACATTCAGCAGGGACTTGCGGGACACGCGATGGGTCAGTGAGGGCTGTGGAGCAGCAGCAGGTCCCTGGGAGGAGCCCTAAGGCCACTGTATTCCACGCACGCTGTTGAAGGCCACTCACCTCCGGAGGCCCGCCTGCCCCCTCCCCCGTGTCACTGACCTTGAATCCACCTTATGCCCGTGTAGGACCTCACTTTTCCTCGCAGGTTCGGGCCTGCACCTCGCACCCCAAGGCTGAGTGGGGTTTGTTCCGTCTTCCCCTTGGCCCTGTACTTTGACTGTTCCGTCTTCCTGCTTCTGCGCCTTCTCCTGAGGCAGATCCCTTCTGCTCAGGTCTGTTCACTTCCAGGTGAACTAGGGCGCTAAATCCCCCGTCAGGCCTTAGTGCCAGTGGACCCTCAGGGCGAGGGGGCTGACGGGCAGGGAGCTAGGACACTTTCTCTGGTCAGCCTGTGACCTGGGCTGATCCCTCCCCCGGCTGTGTCTCCTTCCAGGGTGTGGGGCTGGGTGTCCGCTTCCAGGCCTGGGGTATGGGTTCTGGCTGCCTGGCCTGCTGGGCCGAGCGTCATAGCCGTGTGGACCACCTAGGGGTAAGCCTGCTCTGCGTGCGCTGGGTCCTGCATTCCCGGAGCTGCTCTGCTGTCACTGTGGCACACGCCTGGCTCAGTACACACTTTACTGGGAGAATGACCCAGCCAAGGGAGCCACCGCGGGCTCTGAAGGGACAAGCGCTTGGCTTCTTTCCTCTCCTGGTCTGCGGCTGCAGAGCCAGTGGCCCCTCTGCCAGTGCCTCCGCCCCTGTGCCTGGCCTGAGGGGTGACTTCAGAGACTCTGCATCTGCCAGCCTTGCCTGAGTGGAGGCCTTGACGAGGCCTGTGACCCCTTTCTGCCCAGCACTTGAGCCTGTCAGGGCCTGCAGCTCGGTGACCGTGACACTGCAGAAACTCTATCTTTGCGCAGTGGCCCGCGGTCTCCGATAGCTGGGCACATGGCAGCTGTTCCCATGGCCCTGGAGCCCAGGCCCTGCTGGCTGATGCTGCACACACAGGTCTGAGGCGGCCTCCGTGCATGAAGGGCCCTGGCCTGCTCCTCCAGGACTGATGTAGGCCCTTCCTGGTGCTGGCAGTTTTGGGGGATCACTGGGTCACTCGATGGCAGCCCATCTGCGCCTGGTGGTCTTGGCTGGGAAGGAACCACGGCCGTGCAGAGCAGGAGAGAGGCTATGGACACATCCCCCTGGGAAGGGTAGTATTTCTTAGGACCAGGGTTGGAGAAGAGTACTCTAGGAAGAGGTAACGGGGGAATAATCAAGAAAGAGGCAAACACAACCTAACTTCCCTCACCACGGGGCTGTTGCGTCACAGCATTGGCTGCCACACGGGAAGCCTTGTCTCCTCACCAGGAGGTGGCAGCGCATGGTCCTGGGAGCCCAGGCGTGGGTGGGTGACTGCACCCAGCTCAGCACGCAGCGTGGCCCAGGCCCCTGGGCGCTCTGAAACACCAGCACCACCTCACACCTTCCCTTTCCTCCCCCCGAAACACGCTACACGGCAGGGAGAGGTAAAAAAAGGCTGGGCCCAGCCAGAGTGGCTCAGCGGTCGAGCGTGCTCACGAGACAACCCCAAAAGCGGGGAACACCTTCTAGAAAGTAGGATAAAAGCAGGAAGAGAGGGAAAATAGGAGAGAAAAGATAAGCAGAGGCCAGGTTAGGAAGCCTGGGACAGAAGCATGACCCCAGAAAGAGCAAACAGAGAAGCACGAGGGCCAAGGCAAGGCAAGAGGCTGCTGACCAGCTCCAGGACATGGCCCAGAATGAAGGCCACGGTCCCCTGGCACAAAGGACAGGCCTCCGGGCACAGCGCCCTTTGTCTTCAGAACACAGGACAAAGAGCTTACAAATGTCCGGAGGAGAAGCAGGTCAAGTCTCAGGATCAGCTACCGGAGCGGCTCAGGCCATGCTGGGCGCCAGGAGGCGGAGCAGGAGGACATCCCGCTTCTCAGGAAATGACCCCCAGCCCAGATGGCCATGTCCAGCACGGTCAGGGTGACGCGGGTGAGAGACTTTTCAGACATGCAATGTCTCCAAGGGGTACCTACCACGCACCTCCTCAGGAACGGACTGGAGGATAAACTCCACCAAAAAACAAAGGAAGAGGAAGACGTGGGATCTAGGAGCGAGGGAGGCGAGGGTGACCCCAGGTGGACAGAGTGACCAGGCTGGACCTGAGTGGCCAAAGCGTCCCAGAGAGATCCTTCCAAGAAGATGACCTGAAGTGTCCAAGGGACGGAGAGGAAATGGAGCCTTGTTTTCTGCAGCTGCGCTCTCCTCACCCACAGAGGGGCGCTGGCTCCTGTGTCCCCCAAGTCTAAACCTTTAAATGCAAGGAGGGAAGACCGACGGGGACTGAATCTCCCGGGCTGGAGTTAGAGGAGGGGGCCTGGAGCAGAGCTGCTGATCCACAAAGTTTGGGGTCCTTTGTCAAATATGTTTTTCTCTCTGATTATAAAAAAACCTAGAGGCCCAATGCACGAAATTCGTGCACTGGGGGTGGGGGGAGGGTTTCCTCAGCCCAGCGTGTCCCCTCTCACATACTGGGAGCCCTCAGGGGGTATCCTATTGTTTTCATCAACACAGACTCCAGTCCCTTCACCATGAAGAAATGACAACTTTCTTTAGGCATTTTCAAGACATGTCTTTCATAGGATATGACATTTCTTTCTTTTAAAATCCTCACCTGAGGATATGTTTCCATTGATTTTTAGAGAATGTGGAAGAGAAGGGAAAAACAGAGAAACATCAAAGTGAGAGGAATACTTTGACTGGTTGCCTCCTGCATATACCCTTGGTCAGAATTGAATCCACACAGAACTGAACTCAGTCAGCAGGCTGAGGCATTATGCACTGAGCCAAACCAGCTAGGGCAGGATATGACATTTCTTGGCCCTCCAGCAATGGACCTTCATTTTTTTCTCCAAGAGTGTGGTGGAAAAACCCTAGATTGCCTTTTTTGGATTCTTATTATCCAAGTTACTAAGAATATTACCGTGGCATACAGGGAGCTTAGCCAATGAGTGGTCAGAAAAGGTGTTTCCTCTGTAGTTCACTCCAATCACCAGCTCCACCCCTGCCCAGGCCTGTAAGCTCTGGCCGAGGATGCAGGCCTGGGCAGGGGACCCCAGACCCCTCCAATTGCCAGGTTCACAGAGCCCAGGCCTCTGTGATCGCCGGCTCCGCCCCTGCCCAACTACAGCCTCTGGCAAAGGCTACAGGCCTGGGTAGAGGCCCCCCAGGGCCCTGCCATCGCCTGTTCTGCCCCTCAGGCCCCCCTACATCTCCCGCCACCTGCCTGGCTAACAGGGCTGACCACTTCAGTGGCGGGCTGTGGGCACCGTCATCTTATGGCCATGGGGGTGGGCATCTTTTGTGATGGAGTGATGCCTAATTTGCATACTACTCTTTTATTGGATAAGATGTGGCTACGGGCGCCGCCATCTTGTGGCTATGGGGGCGGTCATCTTTGTGATGGAGTGATGCCTAATTTGCACATTACTCTTCTATTAGATAGGATGTCCTGCCCATTATAGGTAAATATAGAAAACAGAAATGAGAGTTCATGATCCCTTAACCAAAAATAGTAACTTTGCTATAGATTCTTCTAGAAACTTAGTAGGATTTTCTCGTTTTGGTTTCTGTTTTTCACAACACTGGAACCATACCACCTCCTTCTGAGCATGGTGTGGGCATAGTGAGAACAGACACCACTTACCACTGTGTGCACGTCCCCACACCCTGGCAGCAGTGCCGGCACAAGAAGCGGGGCCCATTTCTGGTAAGCGGCAAAGGCCAGTCCAAACCACTGAAGCCCCCTTCCACTTAGAACAGTCCTCTGGATCCACACTCGCCAGAACCCGACTCTATGTGCAGCCTCAACTA
Organism: Murina feae; assembly: GCA_004026665.1. Classification (NCBI taxonomy): domain Eukaryota; kingdom Metazoa; phylum Chordata; class Mammalia; order Chiroptera; family Vespertilionidae; genus Murina; species Murina feae. Next base: position 42,238 of record PVJC01006098.1, on the reverse strand, counting down.
TTTACATCAACTGTTGTCATGACCTGCTAAGTGGGCTCCTCACACCAGGCAGGCAGCGCGCTCACCAGGCACCATCTCTCTGGGTCAAGGGTCATGTTTACAGTGACCACAAACAGCTTTGGGAACATTTTTGATCCTTTTCTAGGACTAGTTCGTGTTAGTAGGTTACTCAGAGCTATGGGCTGCTTTTCCATAACTGACATGTGAACCGCAGGATATTCAGCAAAGAGGGGACGACTGAAGGAAGAGGAGGCGGCCACAACAACACCCTCAGACAGAGTTCCTCTTGGTGTTTCGCTGTGTACTTTCTTAAATGCAAACACAGACTCATCAAACATGTGTTGTAATTGATGCTTTTACTCCACGACTTCTGTGAGCACTTCTCCCGGGAACACTGTTCTTCCATGAGGCTCTGGGCCACGGCTGCAGCGGTTTCACTGTGTGGGTGTCGTCCCTCAGCAAGGAGATACATCCCCTCAAGGAGCATTCTTCTTCTTCTCTCTCTCTCATATTCTTCTCTCTCTCATTAAAAGCCAGGGCACCTTGCCCGGCTGGCAGGGCTCAGGAGGTCACAGTTCGATTCCCAGTCACAGCACATGCCCGATTAAGGGTTCGATCCCCAGTGTGGGGTATGCAAGAGGCAGCCAATCAATGATTCTCTCTCATCATTGATGTTTCTATCTCTCACTCCCTCCCCTCTTCTCTAAAATCAATAAAAATATTAAAAAACATATTTTAGCCCTAACCAGTTTGGCTCAGTGGATAGTGTCGGCCTGCGGAATAAAAGGTCCCAGGTTCGATTCCGATCAAGGGCATGTACCTTGGTTGCGGGCACATCCCCTATAGGAGGTGTGCAGGAGGCAGCTGATGAATGTTTCTCTCTCATCGATGTTTCTGACTCTCTGTCCCTCTCCCTTCCTCTCTGTAAAAAATCAATAAAAAATATTTTAAAAAACAACAACAAACAAACATATTTTAACCCCTCCCCCCTAAAACTAGGGCATCTTGGTACCCTGGGGTGAGTGACCCCTGCCAGCGCAGAGGGTGGAGTGACATCAAGGGTCAGGTGGCACTGCCTTAGATCGGAAGCAAAGAGTAGAATTCCCTTTACTTTGTTCTGCTCTGGTGCCTGAGATGATGCAGATCAATGGAAGACCCACACTCTCTAACACCAACGCTTCCCCAGCATCTTCCTGTGGTCAGGCCTGTGGATGTTGAAGTTCCACCAAGTTCTCTCCATTCCCACCAGCAGCATCGTGAGTGTGGCATTCTCAGGTACTAGCTGTACCCTGTTTGCATGCTTGTTTTATTTTGTTGTTCATATAGCTAAGTATAACTAAAGCAGCTGAACTTAAAATAATTTTTAAGTGTTAGTTTGGCCATTTGCAGTCATATTTGTCTTCGTTTTCCAGGTTTCTGTCTTTTCCAGGAAAGCTGCAGTCCAGGCACAATCAAGGGTTCCAGAGAAACTGACAGAGCCAGTCTGCACAAGGAGTTGGCGGGGGCCTCTCACTGCATGAGACCCAGGCACCAGGCCCCGGGGGTGCTAGGACCAGGGGGCAGAAGGGACCAGGAGGCAGAGGGGACCAGGAGGCAGAGGGGACCAGGGGGCAGAGGGGACCAGGGGGCAGAGGGGACCAGGGGGCAGAGGGGACCAGGGGGCAGAGGGGACCAGAGGGCAGAGGTGAGCGTAAGGGGCTAAGCAGATCCCTGTGAAAGAAGAGAGGGGCCTGCTGGGGTGCAGGAGCTGGACCACTTGCTGGACCAGCTTCCTTTACCCCCACCCAGTGCCAGCAGCACGGGAAATCCCATCAAACGTGCTCTCGGCTTCGGAGCTCATTCTCAGGTGGACAGAAAATTCTCCAACTGATGCAGTAAACTCCCAGGAGATGTTAAACACAACTATAAATATCTTCTCTGAATTTTTCTACACGTTAGCAAGTCTGAGAACTGAGTCATTTGTTTGAGTGCTTTGTAAAACTCCAAACTGCGACAGGAGGGAGGTCTCAGGGAGACAAGAATAGGAAAGAGAAACGCAGAGACGGCAGTAATCTAGATTTCCATGGCTCACATGTCATGCCCTTCAGCATCCATCACCTCCTCCATCTGCCCCAACTGCAAACGCCTACATGCAGACCAGGAAGCACAGGCAAAGAATAAATAAAATGCCACAGAAAGAGGTGGGTCACGGCTGAAACGTGTATCTATTTGCATTTGAGCACCTGGATTCAACCAAGTCGTCCTGACATTCTAAATCCTCTCTATGGAGCCCCTTTGGCTGGACTCATCTCAGGACGAAACCCCCACGTGTGGGGTCACAGCACTGGTGCACACTGAGGGGACAGTCAGTGCTATGGCACAGGCTTGTTCTCAGCACCAGCTGAGGCACCACACCTGTGGAGTCTAGCCCTCCACCTATTAGCCACGAGGCTTCGGCAATGTTCTAGTCCTCTCCGAGGGGGTTCGCGGGCAGGGGCAGGGATAACCATGCACTGGGAGGAGGTGAGCCCTGAAGGGGAAGATGTGCTTTAAGCACTAGCCTGGCACATGTGAGTGCCCAGCCACAGTGCCCATGGCCACTTCCGAACGCAGCAGCAAAGTGCTCAGTCCCGCTGCCCAGGAGCAGCGGCCCCACAGATTGTGCTCGACGGGCAGGCCTGGGGCCCAGTCTTGCTCAGCTACTCACTAGGGCTGCAGCGCCGACATGGAGCTGTCCAAGTACCATGCTTCCACTGGCAGGTGGAGCCACTCCTGCCCTCCACCTTGGGGGAAGCAGGAGAGGGGCAGAGAGCTGGGATAGCGCGTAGACAGTCCGGCGCAAGGGCAAAGCCTGGTTTCCCCACAGGAGCCCATTTCCAAGCACCCTGTATGAACATAACCCACGCAAAGGGAACTCTCCCACGGCGCACTGCAAGTACCGAGGGAGACATGGCTCTGCTCAGCAGGCACTCGGCACGGCCACTGCTTCCACACAGTTGGCAGTTGCGCTTGCTCAGAGCACAGCCTGCAGGCCTCCCAGGGAGCCTGTGCCACTGTGTCCACTTCACTGGGTGAGGCTGCTTGTCACTGCAGGCAGCAGCACACTCCAAGTTCAGATTTCTCCCCCCAGTTTCAGCTCTGCTTCCGAGAGGTTATTCTAGAATCTAAGAGGAGGAAGGAAGAGAAATTTGTAGGTCCATGGTCTCCCACACAGCCCCATGGATGAGCTGCTGGCCAGCTGAGGAGCAGCAGAGGCAGGCTGGCTGGGCCCTGTGGCCTCGACTCACTGCCTGGCAATCCCACTCCACTAGGCAGCATCCTCACCACCACCCTCGCTCATCACCGAGCAGCCCTTCCTGACCCTGGCAGGACTCCGTACTGGGACCCCACATGCTTTCGGTCCAAGGTTACTCTAGGTCAGGCATCCTCAAACTACGGCCCGCGGGCCACATGCCGAGTGTTTTTGCCACCGCTGCCTGTCCTGCTTAAAATAAGATATGTGCAGTGTGCTAGGAATTTGTTCATAGTTTTTTTTAAACTATAGTCCAGCCCTCCAACGGTCTGAGGGACAGTGAACTGGCCCCGTTTAAAAAGTTTGAGGACCCTCCTCTAGGTCGTCGACAAGTACTGTTGGTAACTGCGACAAGTACTGTTGGGAGCTGACAGAGGATCACTAGCAAGCAAAGCACTGTGCACAAGCAAGTGTGGAAGCAAAAGACTGACATGACACAGGTGAACTAGAGAAGAGAAAAAAAAAAAGAGCGAGAAAAGCCAACAAAACCGAAAGAGGGTGTTTGAAAGGAGCAACAAAATTATCACAACTTTAGCTTTAGGATTAAGTAAGAAAAAAGGAGAAACAAATTGCTAAAATCAGGAAGGAAAGAAGGGACATAACTATCGACCTTACAGAAATAAAAAGGGTTATAAAGAAAAATATGAACAAGTGGATGCCAATAAATTAGACAACATAGGTGAAATGAACAACTTCCTAGAAAGACATAAACTGTTCATACTGAATGAAGAAAAAACCCCAGAAAGTTGTGAACGGACCTGTAAGAAGTAAAGAGACTAAATCAGTAATTTAAAACTAAGAAAGGCCCAGGCCCAAACTGATAAATTCTAGCAAACGCTCAAAACCCACCCTTCAGAAACTCTGCCAAAAAACTAAGAGAAAAAAACACTTCTCATTTCATTTAAAAGGCCAGCAGCATCCTGACCCCCAAACCAGACAGACACATGGCAAGAAAAGAAAACCAAAGACCAACTGCCCTTAGGAATACGGACACAAAAATCTTCAACAAAATACAGCAAACCAAATCCAGCAAGGTCCACAAAGGCCATGACCACGGCCAGTAGGGTCACATACACTAATAAAAGAGAAACATGCCAATTAACCACCACTCCATCACTCCGCTATACCCATCAGCCAATCAGAAATATGCAAGTTAACCCAACTAAGATGGCGGCGGCCACGGAGCTGGAGCGAGCAGGAGGCTTGGGTTGCGCCCTCGTCCCCATGATGGAGGAAGTTAAACTTCCTGCCTGCCCTGGCCGGACCTGGGTTCTGCTCAAGGCTACAAAGTTTCAATTATAGAAGATAAATAAATCCCAGATACCTGCTTCCAGCCCGCCCTGGCCTCCACTCAAGGAGGCGCTTAAAAAAAAAAAGAAAAAAGAAAAAAAGGAGAGGCTGGGAGCTTGGGTAGCCAGGGGGTGTGGCCAGCCTGAAAATGGCCTTCAGCCCCTCACCCAGGCATGCCAGGCACCCCAGCAGGACCCCCACCCTGATCCAGGACACCCTCAGGGCAAACCAGCCAGCCCCCACCCATGCACCAGGCCTCTATACTATATAATAAAAGGTTAGTATGCAAATTGACCCTAACAGCAGAACTACTGGGAATGACTGGTCACTATGACACACAATGACCACCAGCAGGCAGACACTCAATGCAGGAGTCAGTGCGCTCCCCCAGGGGGAGCTCTGCTCAGCCACAAGCCAGGCTGACGGCTGCCAGTATAGCGGTGGTTGTGGGAGCCTCTCCCGCCTCCTTAGCAGCACTAAGGATGTCCAACTGCAGCTTAGGCCTGCTCCCTGCTGGCAAGTGGACATCCCCCGAGGGCTCCTGGGCTGCCAGAGGGATGTCTGATTGCCAGATTAGGCCTGATCCCCCAAGGAGCGGGCCTAAGCCAGCAGGTGGACATCCCCTGAGGGGTCCAGACTGTGAGAGGGCACAGGCCAGGCTGAGGGATGCCCCCTCCCTCCGAGTGCACAAATTTTGTGCACTGGGCCTCTAGTAGGTAAAGAGCTTTTGTGCAAAGGACATCATAAAGAATGTGAAAAGACAATATGAGCCCAGCTAGCATGGCTCAGGGGTTGAGCATCAACCTATGAACTAGGAGGTTATGGTTCAATTCCCAGTCAGGACAGATACCCGGGTTGCGGCTCGATCCCCAGTGTGGGGTGTGCAGGAGGCAGCCAATCAATGATTCCCTCTCATCGTTGATGTTTATATTTCTCCCTCGCACTCTGAAATCAATTAAAAAGAAAAGATAATGGGTCCTAACTGGTTTGGCTTAGTGGATAGAGTGTTGGCCTGCAGACTGAGGGGTCCCAGGTTCAATTCCAGTCAAGGGCATATACCTTGGTTGCGGGCACATCCCCAGTAGGGAGTGTGCAGGAGGCAGGTGAATTGATGATTCTCTCTCATCAATGTTTCTAACTCTCTATCCCTCTCCCTCTCCCTTCCTATCTGTAAAAAATCAATAAAATATTAAAAAAAAAAAAGATAATGGGTAATGGGAGAAAATATCTGTAAATCTGATTAGAGCCTAGTATCCATAAAGGAGCCTTACAACTCAACAATAAAAAGACAAATAACCTAATTTTAAAATCAGCAAAGTGGGAGAAAACAAGATAGCGGCATAGGGTAGACACCGTATATGCAGCTGTGAACAACTATTTCAGAAAAACCACGAAAAGAACACACGGACACCACTTGCACCCACAGGACGGCTGGCTGAGTGAAAATCCTACAACCAGAGAAGAGTCTGAGACTCAGAGGAGCAGCGGAAGCAAAGTACAGAGGTACGGAGGCGCGCGCACGGGCTCGGGGAAGGGCTGGTACCGGAGGTCGCGGTTCTTTCCCAAAACGGGGAGAACCACAAGTTCCCAGCGGCTCTGAACTCCAGTTCCAGGCGAGTTTCTGAGGTCCCACAGACACCCAGAGAAGGGGGACTGACTGGCACAGGGAAGAAACCCAAAGCGGGTTTCTCTCAGCGTTGCTTGCAGCAATTACCGTGGGACACGGTGAATCTAAGAATCAAGTGAATAAAAAATTTGATGAACAGAAAAAACTGGTGAATAGAATAGAATCAGAGGCATAGAAAGGGAGTGGACTGACAATTTTCGGGGGTTAAGGGTGTTGGGGATGCGTGAAGAGACTGGACAATAATAGTACACCTATGGATGAGGACAATGGGGGGGCAAGGTCAGAGGTTGTGGTGGGAATTGGGAGGAGGGGAGCTATGGGGGAAAAAAGAGGAACAACTGTAATAATCTGAACAATAAAGATAAAAAAAAAATCAGCAAAGTGTCTGAATATCCAGTTCTCCAAAGAATCTGCACAAGTGACCAATAAACACAGGCAAAGATGTTCAACATCGTTAGTCATTAGAGAAACCAGCTGGGGGTGCCCAGGCTTCCAGTGTGTGTGGGGGGGCAGTTAGGGACAACCAGGCAGGTAGCCAGGTGAGCAATTAGGAGCCAGTGGTCTAGGATTGTAGCAGGGATTGGGCCTAAATTGGCAGTCAGACATCCCCCCAAGGGTCCTGGAATAGAGAGGGTGCAGACTGGGGTGAGGGGACCCTCCCTCCACCCCCCCCCCCCCGTTCAAGAATTTTGTGCACCAGGCCTTAAGTTAAGTCATAAAAAGGAATAAAGAACTGATCCACACTGCATCATTTACTGTAAACTTAGAGAACAGGATGCTCAGTGAAAGATAGCAGACCAAAAAGGCCACATATTGTCTGATTCCATTTATACGAAGTAGGCAAATGTGTAGATACTGAAAGAAGACTAGTAGCTGCCAGAGGCTGAGGGGTGTGGGGCTTCGGGAAAGAAGGGAGTGACTAATAGGTACAGGGCTCATATCTGGGGTGATAAAAAGTTCTGGAATTGGCTAGCAATAATTATTGCACAACTCTGTCAATATATAAAAAGGGTGAATTATAACTAACAAAATAATATAAAATTGGTAGAAGAAAAAAAGGAAGGTGTTGACAAAGACGAACCAAAGGAATGGGAGAAAAGAGGGTGCCTTCTCCAGGGAGAACATGAGTTGTGATGAAACTAAGCAGTCCCTTGCTGTCCTTATCCCTGGGCACCCGCAGTGCTCCACCATCAGTGACAAAGCCGTCCTCGGGGCTGGGCGCTGTGCCCCGTGCACAGAGGAAATGTGGGCATGCATCACAGTTCATTCTGTAACCTCACGTCTGCATACTGCTTTCTAGATCATGAAGTGTTGTCACACACGGCACTGCCCTCGCTCTCCCTGGCGCCTGGGGACAGGGGAGAGCCACACGGAGCCTCACTGTGGCCGGGACCGCTAATCAGGGCCTGAAAGAACTCCAGATGCTCCTGTTCCATTGTTGGGCTTCCAGCTCACGCCCAGATCCAAGGGGCAGGACTGGTCCTCACGTCAGCCCTGCACCTTGCCCCTCGACCTGTCGCTCCATCCCAGAGGGTTATGATGCCAAAATGTAGATGGGTATGAACACAGGTCTTTACTCAAACCCTTGGTCTTTTTCCGGTCCCATTCAAGCTCTTTTGTTCAAAGACGAACCGTTCCTTCCCCGGCAGATGGCAACTTCAAGTTGTTTCCCACAAAGTCACATAAGAGTCCAGCAGCCCCTCACTACATTTTTCAACAGAAATCCACTAAGCATAGCAACCCTCAAATCTTTAGGGTAACCAGACAGGCCCCTCAAATCTTAGGGTAACCAGACAGGGCGCTGGAGTCAGACTTCTGCTTCTGATCCAGTGGTGGGACAGCCACGGGAAAAAGCAAGTCACTGAGAACACACGCAAACTGAGCTGCGGGGTGCGGGGCACAGCGGGAGTGGGATTTCTTGTATAAGCCAGGAAAAGCTCTCACAGAATGCTGATACCAACAGATTACCCTCCAAGATGAGACTTTAAGGGACGTTCACTTTCTTCTCTACACTTCTAGACACTGGCTTTTAAAAACATGCTTTTTGTAAAATCCCGCGTTTGGGAGGCCAATGGATGGGGCCGCCTAGTTTCCTGATATGTCCCTGCCCCGCTGTGGGAGGGCTACCTGTCAGTGAGGTGCTTTCCTGACAGCCGCCCCTAGCAACACCTGTCTCACAGAAGGGCATGTTGGTGGCAATTCCCTTGAGCTTACCTGGATGGGTGGCTCAATTGTTATCCAGGCCGGAAGCATGAGACTGGGGTTGAGGGGCTGGGTGCCCACGCGGAAGTACACACCGCCCCTGGAATCACAGGCCCACACGTGCTGGTTTCCACACGCCAAGCTCGTCAGTTTTGCAGTTCCTGGAGATAAGGAAACACACACACACGAGTTACTTCTGTAAAATGACTCCTCTTTCATGGACTCTATCAACTTTAATTTTATTTTAAAATTAAAATAAAAGGAAGAGATGAGGAGTGTGACCAAGACCCCCTGCCAGGCACCCTCAGCAGCCCCTCTGTACCAGGCGAGGCTGTCCCGGTGCCGTCAGCCTGGTGCCGAGCCACCAAGCTTGGGGACTCGTATGTCCATGTGGGCCTGTGGTTAGCTCCCTCAGACGTGACTATTACCAGCAACAGCAATAGGGACGAGCAGAGAGGATGCTCGTCTTCACTGCTGACCTGGCTGGAGGGAAGGTGAGCGAACACAGCCTCCCGAACCTTCACTTTTCTGTTCCTATTTCTCCTTGTTGATTAAGCTGATTTGAAGAGGTAGGGAGGTAGGAGGAGCCTTTAAAGAGAAACCACATGTGATTGACAGTCTATCTGGCAATCACCAATAGCTGCTGCGGGGCGGGCTTACAGCCAGGCCTTCACTTCAAACCTTGTCACAACACCCAGCATCCCTGTCCACATGAGGCCATCGGGACCAGACATGCAGGCATGTGCCCAGGTCCCACGGCGGGGATGTGGCTAAGCCAGGAGGCTGAGGGTGAAGCCAGGCTGGCCTGACCCCACACACCAGCTACCGTGGCCCCTGGGAAACCACATCCAGACCTCACGGTTCAGTTTCATCAGCTCTGACCAATGGACTGACCTGGTAACCCCGTCCTGTCAGGTTATGGGCCATTTTATCACCCCAGAAGGTTCCCTCAGGGCCCTTCCTGCCAGCGGCATGCGCTGTGGCACCTCTTCTGTCACCCCTCCTAGTAGGTGGGAGGGTATCTTGCCGCATTTAACTTGCATGTGCCTGGGAGCCATGGTGGCAAGACTCTCTGGATGTGCTTCCGGGGCACTTGTGTGTCTTCTCTGGAGAAGTGTCCATTCAAGTCTTCTGCCCATTTTTCAAGACAAGTGGTTTGTCTTCGATGACAAAGCCAGAGGGCGGGTCATCTGGACTTTAAAACTGGGGAAGAGGTTGTGCAGATGCCCTTGCTGGCAGCGCTGGCTTGACACCCCACACAGTTGCCCTGGCATCCGATGACTGTCCATGTGTCTGACCAATGGGTACGGGTGTCGCTGTGGCAATCCTGTCACATGTCTTCAGTATGAGACAAACTTAGAAATATAACTCCCACAAAGTTCTCAGCACCCCTTTGTGCATTTCCCAAAGACGATGATTTCGCTGAAATTAACTGCATTTTCTTCTCTTAACCTTTTATAGAATGGCTTCCCAGGGACTTCAAGAGACTCCCTAGGGCTCTAAATTACATATTAAAGCATTTGTACCAATCAAAGTAAAGGAGCTTCATCAGTAAGTCCCAGAAATAGCTGAGACAAAATGCTAAGTGGAAGGCAATGCTATGCTGGGGTCTGCAGCCCCTGAGAGCAACTCCAGGCAGCAGCTGCCTTGGGAGTCACCTGGGGAGGAGTCACCTGGGAGAGAGGCACACTGGCGGCCTCTCAGAGCGCGGGGACATCACCACACAGTCACATGATCAGGGGCACATTCTTTTAGAACAAACACAGAAGCTGCTGGAACCTAAGCAGCATCAACCACCTGATTCTGGACTGAAGAGCAGGTCAAAGCAAAGAACGGCCCATGGGGGCTCCTCTGCAGTCCTGCCTCACTTCACTCTCCCGGCTCCTGTCCGTCCACAGAGGGAGGGGGACGGTCGAGGCAGGTGGCAGACACCCTGCCCTCCCACTCACTCCACGGCTCCCAGTCCCGAGTTAAGTGGGGCACCATCTGGCCAGCGGGCTATGAGCAGAGTGACTATCCCTCCTGAACAGAACCCCTGGAGCTGGCGCAGGCCCTGCAGCTGCAGTGCCTGAGGGTCCAGTGCTTCCACCCCAGGCACAGGGGCTCTAAGAGACCAAGACCGACAGCCACGCTGGTGGGAGAGCAGGCAGCATTCACTGTGAAGTCGCTCCTGCTGGGGCCTGTTGCTACACAGCCCCATCAACACACACTATTTTCTTGCCACTTTCTGGTTTTTCTCTCCCATTGAAAAAAAAAAAGTTTTAATTACTTTATTCAACAGATCAGACTTCTTCCCTTAACATCAAGTGGCACCTACTTGATGTTTTACTGTATCGGGCTGCACACTTTTCTGCACACATTTCCAAAGGCATGACCGACACCAAGCACTTCCCCATCCCACGCTGAGACCCATGACTGTCACCACGGACTGCACACTGTGCTGACCCTGTGTCTGACAGTGCACACGTGCCAGGGCTCTTAAACATCCACCAAAGGATGAAAACTTGCTTCCAAAAACTAAGGCTGTCATAAATTGCAAATTCCACGCTGTTGTTGTAAGTGGGTTCAATAGTGAAACATTTAAGAATTCTCTTCATTTCACCTAAAGCAGCAATTGATCTGGTAGTTTGTACAGGGGCAGGGGAGGGATGCTACCTCTTTAAGAAGAAATTAAAGGCAGAAACTATTCATGACTTGACACTTAGCTCCTTAAAATTACAACTTCTGTGTGTCATGTGGGGAAGACCAGTGACATTGCAGACTTTACAATGACCTGGCTCAGCCAAGGTCAATACCAGCCTGAGGCAGCCCAGCTCGCAAGGGTCAGCACCGGGAAGACAGGCTTCCATCTGAATGTTCTGAGGCCGCGGCACTAGTACCGAGAGGCCAGGACTGAGGGCAGGGGCCAACCATCTCTGAGGCAGCTCACGCTCCACAGGATGCTCCTGCCACCATCTCTCCGCAGTGGGTCTGTTCCCCTTCGGAAGGTGAGGAACTGGGTTTAACTGGAAGACAGCGCTTGCCAAGCCCAGCTCTGGGCACAGCCAGCACTGCCTCTGCTGTGAGTCCTGCTCCTCAGCCTGGCCTCCTGCCACCTGCTGTGACCCATTCCAGGCTTGGCTGGATCTCGGCACTGGTTTGCTAAGGATGAATTTGCAGGCAGGAGGCTGGGCGGCTCCGTTCTCTGCGCCTGCACCACCGGCAGCAAGCACCCACTACCTGCGCTCAGACGGCCAAGCACACCCCGACTCAGATGCAGCTCCCCCTCAAATGGAGATCACACCCCCCGAAGCTGTTTCTCCGAGAAAGAATGGCCACCACCCCAGTGAAGCCCAAAGGCACCTCCAAGCCCTGCCCTGCTCCAGCCTGTCAGCTGTGCCAGGAGGAACGGACTGAATGTGAAGGGAGTCAGGGCTGTGGACTGGAGTCTAGAACAGGGAGGCCCCGGCGAGCTGGTGCTGTGGGTGGAGCCAGGCATGATGCCCACTCCCTCTGCACCAAGCTCAGTGTGGCAGGGCACAAACCTCGTCTGGCCTTTGTGCCTGGCCTTTGCGCCTCCGCGAGGAAACTCAGCATCTCCCACACAGGTCTGGCTGGGCTGTGGAGGCAGGCTGGGGCAGGCAGGAGGGCCACGACCATCAGTAACCACGGCTGGCAAATGCTCTCAAAGCTGGAACAGTGGCCCTGGTGCTGGGATTAGGTTCAAAAGACAGTGTGAGGACGTGTACCTGGGTTGCAGGTTCAATCCTAGCCCTAGCCAGACTCTTTACGGGAGGCAACCGATCAATGTGTCTCTCACATCTACATCTCTCTCTCTCTAAAAGTCAAGGAAAAAAATACCCCTTGGGTGAGGATTAACAAAAAAACACAAAAACATGACCCTGGGCAATGCTAGCTCTGGCCAGAATGGGCTTGCCTAGTGGAGGGTCGCCCGCTGCGGCAGCTGAGCTGGATGTGTGGGGCCTGGCTGGACAACAGATGAAGATCTCCGTGTGGCACTCCGTGGAGCCACCTGGGCCAAGACCTGCTTGATGGGTGGCGAGCGACCGCTGCATCAGGAGAGGCAGCTCTTCCAACTCTCCCCGCTCCTTTTTTGTGTATAGGGGGACTTGTGGCTGAATTCTCGAACATCAAGTGCTTGTACAACAATGCTGGCTATCACTTTACCAGGAAACCGTATGGCAGAGTATTTTTAGGGACCCTCTGGAGCCCCTGGCACCCTCTCCACCTCAGACCAGCCACACATAAGCTGCGGTTCAATCAAGAATTTGCCTGAATAACCTAATGTTTGGGCTCATTCTATTACCTTATTTCTTAGAACACAAATGAATGATTTATCAAAGGCACCTGCTGTGTGGCCCGCCCTGCAACCCGAGGAGATTCGGACAAGAGCAGTGGGACATGCAGTGTCTCTCCTGTCTGAGCACCGAGCCTTGCTGAGCACTGAGCCTTGCTAGCTGAGCACCGAGCCTTGCTGAGCACCGAGCCTTGCTGAGCACTGAGCCTTGCTGAGCACTGAGCCTTGCTAGCTGAGCACCGAGCCTTGCTGAGCACTGAGCCTTGCTGAGCACTGAGCCTTGCTAGCTGAGCACCGAGCCTTGCTGAGCACTGAGCCTTGCTAGCTGAGCACCGAGCCTTGCGAGCTGAGCAGCTATTCTATGCTGGGAGGAGACAGTAAATGGGTCACTGATCCTGGCGTAGGACACGCCACTTTTCAGACTGTAAAGCACGAAGCAGCGTGCTATATTCAGAAAGACTGGCAGAGGCAATGGCACCAACGAGATTACATGAAGCAGTTCTTTGTGGGCAACTTCCTCTGAGTCCGCCCCTCCCGAGTTCTGAAAACCCCCAAACCAAGGTGGGAAGTGAAGCTCCTACAAAAGTAAGAAGCCCATGTAATCTGCAAGAGTGGCTAATCAACCTCCCGAAATCCAGCAATTTACAAATTATCATACAAGAATTCACACAATGGAACCCAGGGACCTGTCACATCCGCAGGCACGACGCACAACATGGCATACCTAGCTGGGCAAGGTCCAGCCGGGTCCAGTGCAGGCCGGTGGGGCAGCTGGCGGTCAGCGTCCTGATGAACACCTGGCCCAGGCTGTCCAGCGCCCACAGAGCGTCCTGGCAGGCGGCGTAGGCTCTCATCTCGGTGTCGGGAGGCAGCTGCACCGTGGACGGGCGGGACTGCGCGTGCTGGGCGCCCACGCTGCACAGGTCCTTGCTGCCCTGGCACAGCCACAAGGAGCTGCCTGCAGGGAAGTTCAGGGTGTCACTGACAAAAGCAGCCGCTGACTCTGGGCAGCGATACCAATGGCTCCCTTGCTTCCTCGCCACCATGTGATAGAAGCTCCATGTGCTTTAAGGTAGCACTGGAGGGCACACCACAACTGAGCAAGAAACAAGTCCGAGATACTTTAAACAAGTGAGAGCAAGCAGGGCTTATGGGACGTCCTATGATGAAACACTGGGTGTGTTCCCTCCGCGCTCTGGAGGGCGAAGGGTCAGAGGGCCTCAGAACTACAGAACCCAGGGGCTGGCCTGCTCTGCAGGGAGCTGGGGCTGAACCTGCGTGGAAGCTCGAAAGCCTTCCCTTCCCATCCTCCACCATGTGCAGATCCTTAGGTGCAGAAGATTCAGCTTAAAATGTGAGTAACTCGCCCTGACTGGTGTGGCTCAGTGGATAGAGCATCGGCCTGTGGACTGAAGGGTCCCAGGTTCGATTCCGGTCAAGGGCATGTACCTTGGTTGCGGGTACATCCCCAGTAGGGAGTGTGCAGGAAGCAGCTGATCGATGTTTCTCTCTCATCGATGTTTCGAACTCTCTATCCCTCTCCCTTCCTCTCTGTAAAAAAATCAATAAAATATATTTAAAAAAATAAAATAAAAATAAAACCTGTGGCCAGTATGTTTTGGAATTCAAGACTTCTTTGGTTTTGAAGACCTAGGGCAATACCTTAGCCTATGTTAGGTCTCAGGCCAGCAGCACCCCGGTACACAGTAACACTGCTGCAGCGTGTGCAGCCCCCGTGGCTGCTGCGCCATGATCCGCTGAGTTGGCTGGAAGTCACTGCTGCCAGCTCTGGCGGCTACACTGTATGTTCCCCTCCTCAGGATGTGCTGTCACTACACTCACTCAGCTTCACTGTTCTGGATACTTCTCTCCTGGTCAAGTGGGTCCAGCCCCAGGGGCCCTCGGCTTAGCCCACAAGGTCTACTGGCCTGTGACATGACCCACGATGTCTCTGAGGTTCACTCAGCCACGCCCCCACCCCAACAAGGCCACAGGCAGACTATGGTTTTCACTGCCACGGCCATGCCTGCACTGTGCTCTCCACCAACCTTCCTTCGTGGGAGCAGGGGAGGCCAACACAAAGGCCCATTTGGTTGCGGAAGCTGTCCCTCGGGGAACGACGTTGTTCCAGTAAGTGCCTGGAAAGAAGAAATAGAAACAGGTGTTAAGGAAGAAATTAACCACACCCCAGAGCATGGGTCCTGGACCAGCGCAGGCCCTGGCAGCTCACACAGCCTGGCAGCTGTGTGTAGGCACTGGTTTGCTAAGGTTCCAGCCTGTCCTTACACGGGGGGCCAAGCCAGCTCTTGAGAGCCGGCCCGTCCCTCTGTGGACACCGGCAAGCAGAGCCAGTCTTGCCAGGGACGAGGAGCTGGTGAAAACCCACAGAGCAGGAGCGCATTTATAGGAAGGGTGGGTGCGTGTGGACTTACATCGCCTTACAGATCTCGCTAGAGCCTGGGATTTTCGACAGCATGATAATGTTCCTCCAGGAAGTGGACTATTCTCTCTTCCTAGGCTCTCCAGGTTTGGGTGGGTTTTTTCATTTAAATGTGAAATTATTAATGTAAAACTGAGCTCCATTTGCTTTCTGTCATATAGGTTCCCAGTAGAGACTGACCGCACACCACCAAACACTGGGATCCAAGTGGCGGCAACAAAAGATGAAGGGAAACGGACAAGTACAACGAATGCCTCCGTCCCAATCACCCCTCCATGGGCCTGTCACCTCCTCAGGCTGAGCGCATGAAGCTTTCCTTTAAATGCTGGCCCCTTCCTCTGACTGAAGCTGCCTCTCAAGCCGGCGTGGATGTCTCAGCAATTTACCCACCAATGAGACTTCCCTTGGCGACGTGGAGTTCATTCTTGCCCGAGGAGATCCAGACGCCGTTGTTGTTGACCCCCAGGAGGCTGGGCTGGCACTGAAGCTGCTGAGACCAAAACGCCATGCGCAACTTATCTGCCACCTTTTCCACGGGCACTTGGGCCGCTGTAGCCACCGAGTGGGTGGCGTGCACGATGGTCTGGAATAAGCTGCATTGGTCGAACACCACGTAGTCTGTGATGCTCACCTGCATGGACAGGCAGACACGCTGTCAGGGTGATCTTCCCGCCCGAGAGGGAAGTTCTGGCCCACGTGCACATGCGTGTTAGCGAGGACTGAGGAAAGCCTAGCAGGACACCACCGAACTGCTGTCATGACCCCAAGGGGTTGGATTTAGAGAGGTGGAAAATGTCACCCTTTATATACTTTTCTATCACGTGGATCTGTTACAAGCCTGTGACTGAACATTACCCCCTTACACCTCCACGTCTTTTGTTCTAGTTAGTGAGAATTATTGTGTTTTTAAATTTAGGTATTTCTCATGGACACCAATGCACAATACTTCGTCTACACAATAAGCCTTAAAAAGGTATTATAGCCCTAACCAGTTTGGCTCAGTGGATAGAGCGTCAGCCTGTGGACTGAAAGGTCCCAGGTTCGATTCCGGTCAAGGGCATGTACCTTGGTTGCGAGTAGGGGGTGTGCAAGAGGCAGCTGATGGATGTTGCTAACTCTCTATCTCTCTCTCTTCCTCTCTGTAAAAAATCAATATATTGAGAAAAAAGGTATTGTAAGTAATAACTTGTTATCTAAACCGCCTGTTCGTCCTTATGCCAGGCCAGCAGCCTAGAGCTCCCACCTTGGACTGAAGGCAGCACCTGGCTCAGATGCCGGGCCCTTGCTTCTCTCACGTGCTCTTCCAGGTGCCACCGGAGGAAAGCCCTTCTCCTCTTTCGGAAAGACTCTCACACACGTCTCCCCGCTGGCCTGACGGCAGGGACTCACCGCCCTATCCCTAGGGGAGGCTCGTGCAGGTGACATGCCCAAGTCTCGCACAATGAAGTGCTGAGTGAAAGGGACCTCAATTTACAAAACACAAACGAAAAGGAAATCCCGGCGAAAGTCAGTACGGGGTGCAAACACTGCCCTTGGTGAGTGTGAGCTGCTGCCCTCACTGAAGTAGAAGCAGAGGCTGCACCGTGTCGGGCCCCCGACACCCCGTCTCACTCCGGAGCCCTCAGAATGCTGGGCCCTGCACACGCTGGCGCTGTGACCACTCAGGGGGCCTGTGCCTCCCAGTGTGTGTACCTCGCCAAGGCCACACCAGGTCTGGGACAGACGCAGTCCCAGCACCCAGGATCTGCTGATGAGTAGAACGCAAATATAAATAAAGTTTAGCAGCCAAACCGTGCTGCTCTATGCTACAAAGAGTCAGTCTTTAGTAATTACACCAACTGCTTTCAAATACTTCAAAGGTGATTCTGCCGATTAAATTTCTCTAAGGATAATGTTCTGAACATTATGATACAATGTATCTGCTTTCCTCTTGGCTACTTACAAACAGAATTTAGTACGCACACGTACAGGTGAGCGTGTGTGCACGCGTGCGCCTGCGTGTAAAACCGTGTAACATGGTGACGAGTACAGAGAAGGTATTTTAAGGTCCTTTGTGTAACTCTTTGAGTGGCACCTGGCATGTAGGTTAGAGACGTCTGCACACATACGCACACTCGTCAAAGAGCAAACACACCTGACTTTCCCGCATTCTCACCTCAGGGACCTACGAGCAACAAGGCAGGTCTGAGGCGAGTGAGACCTGAGCCCGGGGACACCAGGCTGAAGCGACGCTGCATGTTCACAGCTGCCAAGGGCAGCGCAGCCTCACCCGGCCCCGGGAGACGGGCACCACAGGGGCAGTAGACACCCCTGTGAGAACATACCAGCCACCTGGCTGGCACCAACTCACGAGAGGGGGCTGATGACACCCTCCCTTTCGGGAGCCAGTGGAGGGTTCCCCTCTGTTGAAGTGCCTCCCACTCAGAGGATTTCCGAACAAGCAGAGAGAGGGGGACTGTAATTGTGGGTTGGGTTTTCCAAACCTATTGTCTAGTCTCTTTTCTTAGCTCGTCTGTCAGAATTAAACATCACTATTGCTGAGGTCGTTGAATGGACGTCCAGGGTTTATTTCACATAAAGCAGATGTCTAAGCTCCCACAGAAACAGCCTGCACTCAGAGCAGAGCTCCGCGAGGCACTCCTCAGGTGGGAAGTCTTGGAGTCTCCAATGTGCTGGGATCCAGCAGTCTGACTAGTAAAACTGAGTATGGTTATCCCCCCCCCACCCAACCCCCATCTCTTTAGGGAAAAGGGAGGGGCTGTAAGGGGAGAGCAGACCCACCCCAGGGAGACCCAGGCCCGACCGGAACACCCACTTGCCACCAGTGGTCGTCCTCCCCTTGGGGCTTCTTGGGAACAATGCCGGTTCTGAACCACAGGGTTCCGTGGATGTCCAGCGCCCACAGGGTCTGCTGGTCCCCGAGCGCCACACAGACAGGTTCCAAGGCCTGCCTTTCGCTAAAATGGAGGAGGACATGTGAGTCAGCATGCAGGTGAGGCCCCAGTGGTCTAGGACTGCCAGCAGAGGGTGTCCTGGGGGGTCAGCCTGGGAAAAGAGACACCCCACCCATAAGATCCAAGGAAGGAAGCTGCACTCTGAGTTGGGTTACTGTGCAACATCAATTGTTCGAATGTGCTGCAGCTCCTGAAAGACATATGCAGACCCAGAACGACAGGAAAGAAAACAACCTAAGAAAAAAGTGAGCAGAGGCCCAGCAGGAATCCAGGCCCAGGCACCTCCACGCCCTGCCCTCCTTCGCTGTGCTGGGCTGGGCCACTCTCTCCAGGCATCTGGAGCAGCTCACCAACCTCCAGGCTCAGCCGGGCTCCACTCTGCGCAGTGCCCTCAGCCTCTGCAGGTGGAGCCCGGGCGCCCAGTGTTGCTTCGCTCCCTGGTTCAGGAGCATCTGCTCTAACCGAGCGGTCAGTGCCACTCCTCCTGGCAGCTCCGTGAGGCAGGATAGGCTCAGTGGTCTTCGCACACACAGCCCAGCAGCTCAGGCTTACAATGGGGACTTGCTCAACTTTCCTGAGTTGCTAAATGCAAACCAACATCCTAATCTAATTTTCTAAGGGCTATCAATAATTTCACATTAGCAAAATGACTGGATAGTAATTCTGTAATTAACTTTGCATGGCTTAATGTAACCAAACACATTACAATCCAAAGGTCAATTTCAATTGACTAGGAGGATAAGAAACTATTTGGCTCTACAGCATTCGAGATTCTAAAGAGACACCCCCCCCCCCCGCCCCGCCACTGGGCAGTTCTGAACAGAGACAGTCCTGAGACTCAGGACTGCACAGGAGGCAGCAACAATGACAAAGCTCCACTTTGACTCAACATGCAGTGCTCAGAGGTAGACAGAGAATGTCTCCAAGGTCAGGCTGCTCAAACTGGTTCTGACAACAGCAGAGAACACCATTACCATGGAAACCCCCAGGGAACCGGCTCTTCCCCAGAAAGGCTCCCCTGGATGCCTGAGGGGTGCCCTGTTGACAAAGACCAAAGGACAAACAGGACGCTACCTGATGATGTCACACTTCCACTGCTCCCCTTCAGGACAGAAGCTGCTCACGCCCTCCCGGTACAGGAGGGCTCTCTGCTCCGTCAGCGCCCACACCACACTGTTCCGGGCTGTCACCTGGGACAGTGGGTATGGGCACTCGACCTTTATGGCTCTGGCACAGGGACGATCCACGCTGAGACCTGCCAGAGAGATGGACAGGAAGCCCCCAAAGACACATCGGGATATCACACCTCTTTGTTAACTGTTTACTTCCTTTTCTTTTTGATATTTTGCTCTATTCCTTTGTAATAAGTGCTTTTTTAAAATATCTACTCTGCCTCTGGTTAGGTGGCTTAATTGGTTGCAGCATCATCCCACCACACACGGAAAGATGCAGGCTCAATCCCTGGCTGGGGGCATGTACGGGGGGCAACCCATCAGTTTCTCTCTCACATTAATGTTTCTCTCTCTCTCTCTCTCTCTCTCTCTCTCTCTCTCTCTCTCTCTCAAATCAACAAAAAAAATCTCAGGTGAGGATTAAAAACAAATAAATAAAAATTCTAGTCAATTACCCAAGGGAAGGGAAGGGAAGGGAGATGGGGGAGGTAAAAGAGGGTAAATGGGGGATAAATGGTGATGGAAGGAGACTTGATTTTGGATGGGGAACACACAATATAATACACAGATGATGTATTGTAGAATAGTACCCAAAACCTATATAATTTTATTAACCAATGTCACCCCAGTAAGTTCAATAAAAAAGGGAAAATAGGTGTTGTCAACATACAATGGTGAAATTAGGCTGAAATGTAACATCAGGTGCAGCATTTCAGAGGCCCCTGGAAAACCCAGGAGTAACAACTCAGAGTCTGTACCGTAAGGTGTCCGGAAAGTCCGCCCAGAGCGATGCTAGCCTCTGGCTCCATCTTCTCCCTGCTTTGTTCCTACGGCCTCTAGGCTAATAGCTTCTTGCATGCAGACATGCTAGTCATTAGAGGAATTCTCCTTACCACAAGTGCCTCTCCCAAGGAGGTCCATGTAGTATGTACAAAATTAATGACTATTTGTATCAAAGATTTGCGGGAACCGCATGACCAGACTCACATCATCTAGCATCATCTTCCTCGGACCCCTGCTGGCACCCAGATGCCTTCAGTCACCCATCACCTCTTGCCCCTCCCACTCCGCCTGCCCCGACATAAAGAAGCCTGAGCCTCCCATCTCTTAGGTTAGGGACTTCTCCATCAATAAACTTTTCCTTACCCCAAATTCTGACATTTTGAGTTTGGCCTTTCGAAGCATCAGGCACATGGCCTTCGGACAAGTAACACCGAGAGCAAGAGAGCAGCCAGACCCCAAACAACAGGACCCAGGCCCAGAGCAGCCAGCTCTCAGAGCCGCCCTTGCCTGTGGGCAGCTGTGCCCCTTGGAGCCTCAGGGTGACAGAGCTATCGGCAGCATCTGAGGCCTGCAGCCACCTCTCAGCGCAGCGCCAACGAAGGGCCCCTCGCCCTGCTGTTACTTGGTGTGTGTGTGTGGAAGGGGCTCCCAGGTTAAAATGAAAACCTGGGGTTTCCTAGGTGAACAGCATGGTCCGTCGCTGGGGCAGCACCAGCCCCGCCCCCCGACTCCCCACAGGGCTCTCATCCTGTCTCCTGGCACCTCTGCCCAGCAAGCAGCAGGCCCTCCAACAGAGCTGGCAGAACCTGAATCCCATATTCCCATCTTCAACGTGCTCCCATTGGTCACACACACATCTTGTTCAACCGCAGGCCTTGGGGTGTACTTCCTCCCACAAACTAGGTGGCAATCACCTGCAGGACTTCTTACCCTACAAATCCTCGGGCCTCCCTGAGACTGTAACGCAGTAGGTCTAGGGGGTACAGGGCTCATCTGAAACCACTGCCCTGGAGACTAAGACGCTGCTCACCCCCAGGCAGGAGCGCCCGCTTCCCCACCAAGAACAAAGCTCAAATGCCTCAGAGCTCTTTCCACTAGAAGGGAGACACAGAAGTAGGCCAGAGACCAGGGCTGGCCCATGACCCAGGAGCTGCCCCCAGGGCTCCAGCAGGCTTCTGGGATGCACTGGCCCTCCCACAGCTGGGCTCTGAATCTCCAGAAATCAGCCCTGATAGTTCGTAAGACTGATCACAACAATGGCACCAGCAATACTGCTGGTTAGAAGATTGATCTTTACAGAAATCCAATACGGTCTCTCGATAACCAGAAAAGAGCTCCTGTCTCTGGCCGATGGCTCAGTGGTTAGAGCACCAGCCTGCAGACTGAAAGGCCCCGGGTTCAATTTCTAGTAAAGGGCACATATCTGGGTTGCAGATTCCTGGGCCCAAGGTTGGGGCCCGTACAGGAAGCAACCAATCGATGTGTCTCTCTCTTTCCCTCCTACTCTCTAAAAATCAACAGAAAAAGACCCTTGGGTGAGGATTCACAACAATAAGGAGAGTTCTTGCGCCAATCCTCCCGACCTGTGAGTCGCTGCTCTGGGAACCCATATCCCACTCTGCTGGTGTCTCCTTTTTTTAAAATATATATTTTATTGATTTTTTTTACAGAGAGGAAAGGAGAAGAATAGAGAGTTAGAAACATCGATCAGCTGCCTCCTGCACACCTCCCACTGGGGATGTGCCCGCAACCAAGGTCCATGCCCTTGACCGGAATCGAACCCGGGACCCTTCAGTCCGCAGGCCGACGCTCTATCCATTGAGCCAAACCGGCCAGGGCAGGCGTCTCCTTTTAATAAACAAGTCCCCCTGCGTCTCCTCTGGCAGCCAAGGCTCCCCTCAGGCGTTTCCTTGAACTGCTATTTGGCGCAGACTGTTTCTCGGTTTTTCCTGACCCGCATGTAAGTGCGTGCAGAGAAGAGGGCTGTGGGCTGACTGAAGCCGAGGCACAGCCCCGGGAAGGGTGCCATGCCCTTCTCTCAGACCCGACCCTGTGGGCTCAGTGACATGCAGTGGTCCGAGGAAGGAGAATAAGGTTCCGTTTCTGCTCCTCACTAAGCAATCCCGTTCGTTCTTGCCCTCAGTTTGTCCTGGCTGAAATGAACTTGAATCAGTAGCAGGAAACAGCGATGGATCGAATGGCAAGCATGCTCTTCTTAGAAGTGTGTTAATTTAAATGGCTGTTCAGCCTCTTAGACATCTGATCGTTCCCACAAAGCAGGGTGCAGAAAGCAGCCATCACACTGGGCGCCGACCCTTACCTGTCTGCAGGTACAGGTCTCCGTTGGTCCTGATGACCCAGGCAGCGTCCTCACTCAGAGCCACAAACACGGCCTGGGGCAGTGCCTCGTACCAGTGCCGTTTGCCCTTGATGGTCACTTTGCCACAAGCAAAAGCCCGGTTAGACTTCTGCTCAATCTTCCAGAGGAGGGCTCCTGGGAGATAAAGCTCCCGTCAGATCACGTGTAAGCACCACCCCCGCCCCCTGGGGCGCTGGGGAGGGGGTTCTAAACGCCGCTGTAGCTGCAGCCCTCCCTGGGGAACAGCCCGCAGTGCCCAGGTTTGATCTGTGGCCACCACCTGTCAGGCATGTGGCTTCGGGTGTCGTGTCATGTCGTGTCGCCAATCTGATCTCATCTGTGAAATGGCGAGACCACATCACCAACACGGCACAGGGCTGGCACCTCACAGGCACTCATCACACTAAACAGGGGCAGGGCCTTCGTCCTTAGGTTGTTGAGGTGAGACCCCAGCGAGCATGTGAATCACAGTGGTGCCCGCGGCAGGTGGGAGTCCTGTGGAGAGTCAGAGGGGCGTCGCTTTTGGACCAGCTCCACGGACAAGATGCAGAGAAGGAAGCATCTGACCTGGGCTGTGCTTTCTACACTCAAAGTGATTCTGATGAACAGCGAAGAAGGGGAGGGATGGAGGAAGGAAAGATGGAGGGCACTCTGTAGACGGGGGTGTGGCACAGGCTGGGCTCCGAGGTGTGAAGACCACTGGCCCAGGAACGATGGAAAGCACAGGGGCTGGACTAGAGGGTGGGCCTGAGGAGAGGAAGCAGGACAGGTGCCCCAGCAACGCTCCCCTAAATGCCATGGCTCAGGACTCAGGTGCTGATTCCAGACATGGCCTCGGGCCATCACAGCCAAGAACACCCACCTTCTGGAGGCAGAGCTCTCACTAGAGAACGAGGGACAGGAGGGTTGGAAACACAAGGCAATTAATAGGATCAGGGAAGAACCGGAGTTCCTAATTGGCTGAGGAGATGAACCCAAAGGGAAATGACAGGAGAACTGAACACACAATCCTAATGCCCACTAATGGAGGAGGTTAGCGCAGTCAGTCCAAGGAAACGTACTTTCAAAGCCACCCTGAAAAGCTAGTATTTCAAACAATGACAAAGCCCAGGGGGAGCGAAGGGGAATCTACTGCGAAGTGACAGAGGACAGTCCAAGGTCAGACGCACTTTAGTAGGACTTCCTACCAGCATCCTAGCGACAAACCAGGTTCCACCGGCAGATACCCAGAAACACCTCTGTTCTGCCTGCTCCGCCCCCAACAGGCGATGTGGGAAACACCACGACCGTGCAGACGAGCAGGCATTTCATCCCACGGCTCCTCAGTCAGGGATGCCCGCTCCCATTAGGTCCAAGTGGCCGATCGTGGTATCAGACAATGGGTGCTTTTTCTTTCTACAGCCAGGGAGTGGACCATTCACCCAGGGAATATGTATGTACACATATAGCTCCTTTAAAAGGAAACCACACAGCCTGAACAGATCCAACACATGCTTCGGCCCATCTTCCTTACTCAGCTGCGTTAAGGCAACACTAAGAAACAGAAATGCATTTTATTTTTCTAAGGAGCATGTTAACATCTCCCTCCATATCCTCAGAATGCAAGCTATTTGTACAGCCTACAAAAAATGTCCAAGTGTTACCCCTGCAATTAATAAAAAACCAAAAACCCAGACTGAACATCCATTTACACTATTTAACTGATAGCAAACGAAGCAATCTGCCTGGAGAAAAGCCCTCCTCCTGCGGGGAGAGTGGGGGGCGGGGGAGGCAGAGAGAAGCTGCCTGTGGAATGGGCTGCAGGGACCTCCCACGAGGGCAGCGACCCTGGGGCGGGAAGCAGAGCAAGCAAACCTGAGGGCGAGACTGCCACCTGCTGGACGGCATCTTCAAACTTCTGCCAGCGCAGCCCAGCACCCCGCAAGGCACTGCAGAAGAGGCCACCTCTGTAGTCCAGGCACCAGATGTGCTTCTCGGAGATCGCCAGGCTGAGTATGCCGTGGCCGGGGCCAGAGTAGCCCATCCAGCTTTCTGCAAACTAAGGAGAGTCGGTGAGCTCTGTGCAGAGGACGCGGCTGCATTTGCTGCGCTATCAACCCTGGACAGCACTGCTGTGTTATGCCGTCCTTCCCAACGCAATGCTTACATGAAAAGCCTGGCTCTGTCCCACAGGAACAGCCCGCCTTACAGACACGTGTCTGGACAGCACCTCACCACCGACATTAGCAGAAGCAGCTCTGCCACTATCTTGTTGTGTGTGTTTTACTCAATTTAAAAATATTTATTGCTGAAAGTATTACGATATCCCCCATTCTTCCCCATTGACCCCTTCTGGCCCACATTTTTAATCACTGTCCCAATCCTTGCGCTCAAGGCACAGGGTGTGGCTCGTGGAAATCTGGCCGAGATGCTCTGCGGGGTGCATTTTGGGGACTAAGGTTTTCTTCAGGGGCACGAAGGCAGGAGAAAGTCCTTTCCTCCGGGGAAGGACTTTTCTAAGCTCTGGCCTAGAATCCCCAGAGCCTGCTCCACACCGTGTCCGCCTGGTGATGCCATTTGCTGTCACGCGCATACGGCATGGCATCCCCAGCTCCAAACAGCCGGCAGCCGAGGCACTCAGAACAGACAGACATGCCAGAGGCTGACGGAGGCCAGGCCTTCAGCACTTGGTCCCCGAACCAGGAAGCTGTGCATCCCACTTTCAAGAGCAGGTTGACAAGGGTCTGGGACCAGCCTGACCCTTCACTGGCTGCGTGTAAGCCACTCAACTGTCGCAAGGCTCAGTTTCTTTCTCTGTGAAGTGGGACAACAGTGCTGACCTCCTGGCTTGTTTTGTTTTTAGAGAAGTAACGAGTTAACTTGTGAGTGCCTGGCATGGTGCCTGCCCAAACGGCACCATTATCAGCGCCGAGAACCTGGCCGGACATGCAGGGAAAGCACAGGTGGCTGCAGCTCACACTCACAACCGCACCCGCACCCACTGGGTAGGGAGAGTTACAACACATGGATCATTCTGAAACCAAATACTTCCAACAGTAATTACCGGCTCAGGGAAGTAAACACTAATTAAAAAGGACTTTTTAAATAAATGACCAAGGACGGTTCATAATTGTCTCCTGCTGTGTGGGCTGGGAGGCCCGCAGGCACTGGACTCAGCCTGCGAGAGCCTTGGCGCCAGTCCTGCCGACTGAGGAGCCAGCGCCGGGAAAGCGCCGGGGTCCTGCAGCCGGAGCCGTGGGTGAGGACAGCCCCCGCCTCCCACCTGCTCAGAGCTCGCTCCATCGCCAGTGCTGGGCCTCTGCCCACCGGTGTCTGGAATGGCCAGGCCGAGTCAGGCCTCCCCGAGGCGACCATAACTAGTGCCTGTGCTGACAGGACACTGCTTCTGTGGAGACGCGGGTACGGAGCAGGGACACAGGTCAGCATGAATCCAGACCACCCTCGGGCCCTGCACTGGAAATGCCCCCAACCCAGGCTTCAAGCACTTGCCCCGCAGGTTTTGCAGTAGAAATAGAACCTCTTTCCATCAGAAGCAACACACATTGCTGATGACATCCCTACAGGTGAAGCCCACGTACCTGATCGGACTTCAGCGCCCCGACGTCGTCGTCGGCCGGCTGGCTCAGGTCCTGCAGGCAGTGGCTGCCTCCGAGCTCTACCACACTCGTCTCCGAGGATGAAGAGGGCAGTCCTTGGGCATAGATGTCCTCCTCGTCGCTGGACGTCAGCACCTGATCCCGTGAGGAATGCCCGGGGCGAGGGTCCTGGGCGCCGACAGCCGAGGCACAGACGGGAGGAGTCAGCCATCCGCCCACACTCCCCAGGTCACATTCGGAAGCAACCACTGCTCTCCGGCCCGTGTCATCATCAGGGACAGCGTGCCAGGGATCGGAACCAAGGTGGTCAGGAGCCACCATGGGCATCAGCAGGTCCTGCTCCCCACCGGTCTCCTTGGCACCGCCTATGTTCACCCCGGTCCCCAGCAGCCTGCCCTCAGCACTGGGGGCCCAGCTAGGGCTGGAAGGCATAGGGGGCAAGTCCAGGAGAGAGGCTTCAGGCAACATGCACTGGGGATCCTCAGGCTCCCAGCCCGCCTCCTCCTGGGCCTCAGCAAGGCTGTCCTGGTCTTGGCAAGGTGACTGTCTGCTCCTGGGTCCACTGTCCACAGGACGAGGCTCCCCCTCGAGCTCTGTGACCTCGCCACCTTCCACGTCTCCCCTCGTGTGCAGGGGTAGGCACAACCCCCAACCATGCAGCTCCACCTCGCCTGCTGGACTCCTCTGCGGGATCTCTGTCCTGTCATCTTCGCTGAGTAAGTCAGGGACGGGCTCAGGCGCCTCCAGGACACTGAACGCTTCAGGGTCATGGTTCTCCTGCAGGTCTCCATTTACCTCGCCACTGAGGCCGCTCTCGCAGTCGGGAGACCCTGTGCTCTCCTGATCCACGATGCTCCCCAAACTTGAGGTCGTGGATAGCAGGTCTGTGTTCAAGGACTGGGGACTGTCACCAGGAAATTCACAGCAGGGAGTCGATTCAAGGGAACTGTGGCAGGCGCTCCTGCTTCCACCTTCTAATTTAAAATAAGAATGTTTAAAATGAGGTATGATTCTCCATAAAGACATGAATAGAAATCCACAATTTTAAGACTCTGGCCAGGTCGCTCATTTGGTGAGAGCATCACCCCCAATATGCCAAGGCTGTGGGTTCGACCCTGGGTCAGGGCCCACATAAGCAGCAATCCATGAATGCATACATGAGTGACCAATTCTTCTCTCCCTTTCTCATTCTCTATAAAAGAGTTTTAGCTCAAGAAAAATACATTTTAAGAAAAAAATGTTTTAAACAAATGAAAAAAATACATTTTAAACTGGCAAAGAATAAACCCCTTAAGTACAAATGACACCAACGCAGGGATATTTTAAATGGATGCAAACATCCTACATGCCATGGGCTCTGAGGCTTCCCTCAAGACATGTAACTCAGAAAAATAAAAGAACAAATGAACCACAGACCACCTTTTAGAAGTTATTAAAGTGCTTAGGAATCTGGTACAATTCCCTTCAATACTGCAATGTCTCTGGCTAAGAGGAGTGTGAAGTTGAAGACATTCTATGTTGAACCCCATATCTGGTAGCAAACACCCCGACGGTCAACATGAATGACCCACCTAGACACGGGCGTCACTCGCCTCACGCCCTTCCAGTGAGGCGCCCCATGTGTCTGTCTAGTAAATGGTAGACATGAGGAAGCCAGACTTCATTTAAAGACCGAGGAGCATAGAACCCACCGGGAGGCAGAGCGCTCCGCACACAGGCGGGCACTCCTATTTAACCCTCACGGCAACGCCTCCGCGGTCAAGGGCACAACACTCGGCAGCGCGCCTCCTCTGGGGGAGGAACAGTGTGTGTGAGGACCCTCTCTGCTGACTGTCCTGTGAAGGGCGAGTGCCCACTCAGCACGCAGCACTGAGGCTCCCGGAAGCGGAGGCACCAGCGTGTGCCCACACAGACATACCTGCCTTCTTCTTCCTCCTCTTCTTCACTTTGAGAGGCTTCACGACGAGCTCCTGGTCGAAGTCTTCCGAGCTAATGACACTGAACCTCTGCGAGGCGGGCTGGCTGCCCCTGCCCAGCTCCAGGGCTGCCTGCGGCCCAGAGCCACTGTCGGTGGAGTTGAGTGAGCTGCTCCTGCTCCTTGGCTCGCTGGCCACGGAGCTGGCCACGGAAGCACCTCTGAGCCTCGGCTCAGAGACCGTGGCCCCTGGCGGCCTCTCTGTGTGCTGCGTGGGGACTTGCTCTATGCATCCCGGCGTCTGCAGACTGTCTTGTACTGAGAAAGAAGAGTTCCATTTTATTAATGCGCACCTGAGAGTCGACGTGCTCTTATGTTAACTTATCCCACACACCAGCCTCTGAATGGAGAAAACTCACACAACTCAAAGAATCGCACAGAATATTCCAATCAAGTTTTTCTTCTCCAGGCAGCTCATCTATTCAGTCTCCACAGCTGTCTTGTCAATAACTCCACAGGAAGGACACCACTGAGTACAGAGCGCCCCTCACTGGCTCACGAATAACTTACAAAGGAGAGGCCTGTCTGAAAAGGCCCTATGCTCTCGTGCTCAGCCCGTGCCCTCAACGGACTTTCCTGGCCCCAAAGGGCTTGACAGTACCCGCATGCCTGTCATTACACCGCTCCCAACAGGGAGCAAAAGGAGGTGTCCACCAGAGCCCACGCAAGACGATGTTCGTGAGACCAGGCAGCGCCCGCTCCAGCGGAGGCTGGGAGAGGCAGCAGGGAGAGCACAGAGAACAGGCAAGTGTCCCCCTCAGGGGCCCGCCCTTGTCTCACTCGGCACAGGCAGGTCACCAGGGCCTGAGTGGCTGCAGTCACAGCCCCCAGCACAGGCCTGGGGCCACTCTGATCTACTGCGTGCCGGACACCATTCCAGGTGCGGAGACGCGGCCATCACCGGAAGACGGCACTCCTTTCCCGGGGTTGTTGGACAGACAGTGGCTCCTGAGGCTCATGGGACTGGAGAGCAGGCTCTGCTGCGTGAAGCCCAGGGCAGGGTGGTACCTGTGCCAGGTCACACCGAGAATGGACGGCAGCTCTCGGTCTGGCACTGCGCTATCCGGCACAGAAGCCACTAGCCACGGAGCTGTTTACACTCAGACGAATTAAAATGAAACATTGAAAATGCAGCTCCTCAGTTGCACTTGCCACGCAAGTCCTCAGCAGCCAGGTGTGGACAGGGGCCACCTGCCGGACAGTGCGGATACAGAGCGAGGGAGGGGACACGGTTACTCCAACCCCAGGGGTGGGGAGGTAGGACGAGGAAGGCAGTGGGTGGAGGGACAGGAGTCTTGCACTTCCACAGGCTTGTTGTAAAAGACCAACAGGATCCCTGTGACACTGCTCTGTGACCTCAGAGGCCCCACAAATGCAGGGGCTCTGGGCCCGGATGTCCTGTGTTCGGCTCACGCAGCGCAGAGGTGGTGTCTTGGGGCCTTGCTAAGACTCGACGCCTCCCATGGGGCTGTGCTGAGGGTTTTATAAGATGGGGAATGTTGAGCATTTAGCCGCTCTGGTTCCCACCAGGAGCCAGTTCATTAAGCACCCCGAGCATTAGTGCTGCAACGTGTGCCCGAGAAGCCACAGTAGGTCCTTTGCTCGTGAGAATCTGGGCTCGTGTGCATTACCAAACAAAAGTCAAAGGCACAGAGGGTAACACTCAGTTCTACAGGACGAGCTGTGGTAAGGTGAAGCATGTCTCAGGCGATGGGCTAAATGCTGTAAAATCTTATGCCAATCTGGGTCTTTTGCAGCACTGGTCCCACATGCTGCCTAGAGTATCACTGAGTTCTTGCTCCCCCTCATGCGACCTCCCACCTTCCAGACCCACGGGAGCAACTCTACCAAGGGGAGACCTGCCTGATGCAGGCCGTAAAGGAAGTAACCTTCAAGGACAGTGGTATAAGCATATTTTAAGAACCATAAGTAGCCTGCCAGATGCTTTCCTTGTTCAGATAAAGCCACAATCATTTAGCAGAATGGTCAGTGTTATAAATAGAAACTGCCACTGCACACACTCAGTACCTGCGCTTCCAATACAAACCTCTGGATGGCAGTCCCTCTGGCCTGCTCGAAATCCTTATGACGTTCCTATCTCCCTTTAAGAGAAATATTTCATTGTCTGTGCAGGAAACAGACACGATATCACCCGATCCTTCCAAACCAGCAATCGTGGCCTGTCCAGAAACAAAAACACAATCACAGCGCCAGGCAAGACTACTTTACTGGACCCGAGCGCGCCAGCCATCTGGGGACCCAGGTAAGCCCTCTGCATTTCGTTACAAAACTCCATGGAAGCTGGTGGGTGGTCCAACCCACAGCCAGGTGGTACTGAGCAGGGTCTGACTTGGAATCGTACTCCTCACCAGTAAATTCACGTGTGTGAGGAGCAGTCTTCTCTCCTGGCTGTTCTCTGGACCTTGTCCTCACCTGCTCCCCACTCCCTATGACACGGAGCTCCTCCCCCCTGCAGGACCTGCCTGGCGACCTCCCACAGCTCTGCTCATAAAACGAGAAACTGAAACGATTAAGTTTCTATATCCAACTCTAATAGTAATCATCTATTATCACCATGATTTTTAAACAGAAATGGCAAAATGATGTGTCTCCATTTGGGCAGAGGGACCAAGGGTATGAGAACTGGGTGGAAAGGAAGCTGGAGAGAGCCCCATTGGCTCAGGCTGCCCTAGGGTGGCTGAGGAGGTCATTCTCTGCTACTGTTCCTGCCAAGCTGGCCTTCATTGCACACACTCAGCCACTGGCAGTCAGAAAAACATGACCCAAACACACTATAAAGAACAAGTTTAATTTTGTGCTTAAGTGCAAAAAACCCCACCATTTCTTGGCCAGGGGCAGGACTATGAAAGCAAACCAAGTATTTTTCCAAATCTACACAAATAATCAAACCTTCACCTGACTTCCTTCACTGGCCCCGAGGGACAAGGAAAGCATGAGAGCCTACTCCGTTCCCTCCAGCACTGAGAGGCAGCCCCAGACAAGCCTCGAGACACCAGGACGGGATGCAGTCGTGCCACCTACCTGGTTGACAGTGTCTAGTAGGTAAACACTATATTCGTTCCAACTCAGCACCCAGCCTTCCCGGAAGAAGCAGGAAACCAGCCCCAGGTGCCTCTCAGGTAAGCTGACACTTCCCCGGTCGAAGGAGTCCAGGTACAACTCGAAGGGCTTGACTCCCCCAGCAAAGGCATCTTTTAAGATAAACGTGGCTTGCACAGTCCCCTGGACGTCAGCCCTCCACAGCCGGAGCCCTGGCCGGGATGCGTACAAGGTCAGATCGCTTTGCTTACAAAGTCCTGGTATAAAACAAGCACCAAATTTCCCGGTGCTGGAATTAAAAGAAAAAAACAAACAAAACATGGGCTGATTTAAAGCGACCGCTGTTGCAACTATAACAGGCCTGTTTGGTAAGCCTTAACAAGACAGATTTCTGAGGACCCTTTTCTGTTTCTCTTGCTAACAGAACCAGTCATCCCCACGCCCAGTCAACAGGTCTCTCCTCACACTCCTCACGACACCCAGGAGGGCGCACCCATGAGCGCACCTCCTGGTTCCCAGGTCACTGCTTCCTGTGGCGCTGCACCCACTGCTTTAGCTGCACGCTCTTGTTTAATCCCCACGACACTGCGAGGCAAATATTACAACTTCCGTTCAAGAGAAAACTGAGGCAGGAGCTGGCACCTCCAGTCAGCCTGCTGCCCCGGCTGAGACGGCTCCTTCTGATCGCCCACTCCCCAGAACGAGCTTCATGTCTGGGGTCCAGGCAGTCCTTTGGGAGTTTTTCTAAACTGTCAGAGGGACCAAATCTCCCTTCTGAAACTATGAAATATCAAACACTAACAAAAGAACACACGTCACATATGTGGTATGTCAATTACGGTGCCTGGCAACGAAGCATATACCTGGGCGCGGGAAGTCCCAGGGCTGACCGCTAGGCTGGCAGTGCTCCCCGTCCCCGTGCTGTCACTGATGGGTGAGCCACACGCCCATGTATTCCTGAGTGAGTACCGAGTGTCTTCCATTGTGTAAGAACAGAACACTCGGAAACTTGCTTTCAACACGACCCAGGAGCATTTCCAAGATCCGTCCTCCCCAGGTCAGGCTGCGGCTCCTTCGCCGTCACTGCCACACGGCATCCCACACTTGCTCACATCCTCCCGTGTGGGTGGGATCCGAACCATTTCCCCCTTTCCGTTCTCAGCAGCAGTGCGAGGAGCACTGTTGCACCTGACCTCCAGAACACAGGTGCCCATTTGTGGAGAGCGCGGAAGTGGGACTGTGGGTTGCTGAGTGAGAGAAACCGAAGTCGAGACCACTTCCAACTTTCCCAGTGCCCATCCCAACGGCGCTCCCACCAGCAGGCTCTGCGTCCTCACTGCTCTACGTTAGCAAACCTCAGCCTTCACCAGCTCAGGTGTTAAGAGGTTCAAGTCAACCCTAAGTCCTGCTGATTCTCTCTCCAAAGTATTTCTCTGGGTTTGAACAGTAGAAACAGTACTGGCTTGCCCAGCGGCGCAACTCAGTGGTTGAGTGTTGACCCAGACACCGAGAACTCGCAGGCTCGATTCCCAGCTGGGGCGTGCAGGGGACACCCTATCAATGTTTCTCTCTCTACCTTCTCCCTCTCCCTTCTCCTCTCTCTCTGAAGATCACTAAAAACAAATTTTAAAAGAGTCCTGGCTTTACACTGACACCTCCTAGCTATGTGGTGTGTGGCCCTTTTAGACCTCGGTTTTCTAGCCCCTGAAAAGGGATAATAACTCCCATCTAAGGCTGAAGTGAGGATCGACTCCCCATAGTAGCTTGACTGCCATGCACGCGGCTGCAGGCGCCCACAGCTGGGAGCTGCCCCTCGCTCTACCCACACGCCAGAGTGTCGGTACTATGTGGTCTCCCCACCGGCACAAAACTTCAGCACACCATCCCTGGAGCGGGCCCCCAGGGATCAGGGATATGTGGGTGCTTCTCTGCCCTCTGTGCCGTGCTAGGTACCCACGGCACCTCAGTAATGACATCCCTCTGGACAGGGTCCAAGGAGGGCATCACAGGTCAGCTTCCCTTTCCGATGAAGACTGTTTCTAAGGGTGTCCACAGGCACCTCTCGAATCAGCAACGCGTCTGTCTCACCGCGGCCCTGGGTGGACGGACAGAGGCGCAAAGGAGTTCCAGCAGGGTGGCCGCCACCCCTTCCCCTGCCTTTCCCGCCCAATCAAGTCTGTCTGGTACCCCACGCATCAATCTGCCTTTTTCAGGGGCCACAGGAGGTCACTGCTGTAAAGAGGCCAAGCTGCTGATGGGAGGGATGCTCAGCAGGGGAGAAGGCAGGGGGCTGCCATGCAGAAGAGAAGAAGCCCCCTGTGTGTGGGCACAGAGATCAATGCTGGCTGCACCCGCTGACCTCAGCCGCCCTCCCCCAATGGCACTGGCACTACCAGCCTCCCCGGCCCTCACCAGCGCCTGTCAGTTCTAGGACGCTTCCAAGCCAGCCCGCTGCCCACTCACCACCCCCACCCTCTCCTCCTTCCCCAGCCCATGGTGTCCTCTCCTGGTACTCCTCCAGCTCCCGCCCACCCTCTCCCACTGTCCCTCCCTCCACTGCTTCTCAGTTCCCCCATCCCCCACCCTCCAGAGTCCTAGCAGGGGCCTGGTCACTCTCGGCTGCTGCTGCCTTTTCCCACACGGCAGGCAGGCAGGCAGGCAGGCAGGCAGGCGGACTTGGTCTAATCCTTCTTGTCACTTTTTCTTTCTGGCATCAGGTCAAAGGAGGGACAACCCCAGAATCCTTCACCTCTTCCCCGTCTCCTCCCTGCCTGCCCTGCTCCCCCAGACCCTGGCACTCCTGGCAGAGTGGCTGAGGGACAAATTTCCTCAAAGGCCAGGACAAGCTGTCCAGGGCAGGCTGGGGGCCCATGGGAACTCGAGGCTTAGCCGCTGCGGGAATGCAAATGGCACACCGGAACCCTGGGAAAAGTCAGCCCATGACCAGCAGGCCGCACACCGGGCAACTCACCTCTTCCTCGGCTGGGCCCCAACCTGGCGGACAGACTGCTCCTCGGTGTGGAAGAGCAGGCTTCGCTGCAAGGTGGACACGAGCAGCACCTTCTGGCTGTAGTCCAGCTGCACGATGGAGGACGGCTCCTCCAGCACCAGGTGGGACTTGCAGACGCCCTGGCAGAGGCAGGCGGGTTACCCCACGCAGGGGCCCAGCGACCCACCTTCTCTGTGACTAGGAAAGCACCCGCTCTGCTACTTCTATTTAGGCCAAGTTCCCCGTAAAGTGCATGCTTCACCTCGCATTACATGTGGTGTCAACCCGTCCCCCTGAAATTATCTGGAAAAGTACTCACTAAAGAGAGAACGGTCAATGTTAACATCTATCTCAGGCTGCCTCAAGCTTGACAAGAAACATAAAAATTCTGTACTATTTATTTTAAAACGTCTCAGTAGATCGTTCAAAGAAAAATTCATAAAGATATAAGCTGAAACATATTGCACCATGGATATTTATCCTATTATAAAGGAGCACATGGGACTTCCCATAAAATTATTGTGATTACAACCAGCTAAGTTCAAAACATAATTTCCCCCCACAGAGTTCAACGCAATTTTGGGGATGTTTTATCCCTGCTGACTGAAAGATCAGAGAAAACAGAAGGTTAGAAAGAAGTTAAAATGATATTAAATATATTAAAGAACAAAAGTAAAATCTAGAAGGCACTTTGCTTTTAACACAAACTCTACTTCTTGGTGTCAGATCTGCCTGCGCCCGTCACTCTCCTGAGCCAGCTTCTCCGGGAAGTAGTACTGATGTGCTACCACAGGCCTTGGAGGGCTGGGAAGCAGCCATCAGACTGGCCGTCAGGTTTACAGGGTTTATTCACCCTTCAGACACAGCTCCATGAACTGTGACAAGTTCCAAGCTGTGTAACCGTCACCATGATGAAGATTCAGAAGCCTTGTCCCCTCAAACTTCAAGGACTATTTAGGCAGATTTCCCATCGACACTTGCAGTTATGCAAATAGCAGTGTTTTAGTTTCTGACTTACTTGCAACGCAATAAAATTTACTGTACTGCATTTTATAAAAACCTACATCTTCCCATGGCTTTATTTTTGCAAATCTGTCTTTTTTTTTTTCTTAAAACAAAAACAAAAACGATCAGAACCTCAATAAAGTGGGGAAGAAAGGATCAGACTGCTCAGGACACTGCTTCCCGCTGAGTAGTGTCCTGTGCCTTGCCCACAGGCTGGGCCGGTGAGTGGCAGCAGGAAAGGACACCCAGGGACCCTCAGCAGTGTCACAGGACAGCTTCCCACAAAGGGGCGGTTCTCCAAGTGCAGCCCGCAGTAGTCGGTCACACTAGGGCGTACCAGCCTTGCGCAGCGGACCTGTACTGATGCTATACAAGCCACAGTGTAGGGAGCTGCCAGAGCCTCTGGTGGCCAAAGTGAGCAAGAAACTTCACTCCACTTGTTGTCACTGGGCCCTCACCGCAGGCATTCATCACTTAAGATCGTTTTTGATGTAGAAAAAGGACGACGTCACTGAATCTTGGCCCCGAGACACACGTACTCCTGTGCTGTCCGCCGCGCACTGGAGTACTCAGGCGACAAGCACCTGGGCAACGGTCTGCGCCGTGCCGGAGCAGCTGCTCTCACACACACCTTGTTGGCTTGGAAGGCGGTAATTATTCCGGGTGGGTATTCGACAGGCATTTACCCAGAAAGAACGAAGTGAGCCTGTTCTTCCAGGGCAACAGTGGCAGTATTTGTTGCTGATGATAAAATTCAAGTTTACAAATAAAGATTAGAATTTGAAGCCATGTAGCGCCTTGTGAACCTGAGAGCCTCCCAATAGCTAAAGGCTTTTCTGATCAGAATGGCGACACTAGCAAAGCTGTTCTCTTCCGTATTACACAATTAAATGTGGCAACACTTGGAAGATCTACCTCACTCAGGGATTCAACATGTTCTCAGTGACCCGTGCACGTTAAAAAATCGCACGTGGATCCAAGAGCCATGCTGACGGTAAGACGGACCAATGGATTTTATGGTAACAGAGCACAAAAATTCACCCCCATGGCTTCCATGCTGAGACTAACCTTTAAGGGCACTACCATTAGTCAATGTGGAGACAGAAGTAGAGAACACCCACAACGCTCTGGAAAGGCTATTAAAACACTCCTCTGCTTCGAACCACAGGCTGCAGTTTATGTCTTCCAAGCAAAACAATGTATTTGCGACAGACTGCAGGCCGTCTTCCCTAAGCAGGTACGAAAGGGATTCGTAAGCATGTAAAGCAATGCCACTCTTTCTACTTGTTTTGAGAATAGCTGTGTTCATAAAAATGTTACTTATGTTAACATTTAACAGGTTTGTTATTAAAAACAAATTTAGTAAATATTTTTTACTTTCTCAGGCTTGATTTCTAACACGGTGCACTGAGCAGATATAACTCATACAGAAAACAGCACTTTGGGTCCCCTTTTTAGGAGTGTGCAGGGGTTCTGAGACCAGACAGTTTGAGCTGCTGCTGGAGAGTACTGATAGGAAGTCAGTCTTGGGTCCGAGGGACGGAGCCACTCTGCTAGTAGTTGCTGAATTCCTACCCCGAGCTCAGCGTGAGGGCTACAAATAAGAAAATGGAAGGGCCGTGCCACCTCGGAGAGCAGACCATCAGGCAGGCAGGCATGAGGCCAATGTCCTGGGGGAAAGGCAGGCTCATGGTGGGAGGTCAGTCAGCAGCTGAGCTCTGCCAGGAGTTAGCTTGTGGTCCCACCCTGCTGACTATGTCTCTTGGGAGTGGATTCCTCCACTGACTGGAGTGAGAACACAGCTCAGGGGACTCTTGGAGGATTAAATGAAGTAAGAAACGTGAGGGTGGGGCTGGACCTGGTCATCTCACAGCGGCAGGGCTTGGCGAGGGGTGAGCTGTGTGCCACTGGAAGCGCTGACCTCTGTCCAGCTGATTAGGGAGGGCGTCACCTCATTCCTACAAACCCTCAAGGAATTAGGAACAAGTGACTTCTTTTCTTAGAAGAGTCAAGAGAATGAAAAAGTGAACATTCCAGTACAAAGGCCAAAGGTCTTTCATCATGAAGTAGAGGCTCATGAAACATTAGAAAAGTCCTTGAGAGAAAAAGTTACTAACAATTGAGATAACAGGATGATGATGGAGAACACATGCCAAATAACCTGTTTTCCAGAAAGTAAGACATCCCCCCAAAATAAGACCTACTTAGTTTTGCCTCTCGCTGAAATATAAGGCATCCCCTCGAAAGACCCCCCCGATAATAAGGCCTCCCCTGAACATAAGGCCTCCCAAATAGTAAGCCCCCCCCCCCACCATAACTCTGGACTCTGGGCTGTAGCAGCAGGCGCCGCCGCACAGCTCACTGTTGGCTGCAGCATAGCTGGAGCAGACAGGAAGTGCGAGGTCTCTTAATCAGAGAGCCCACACCGCTGCCAGGACAAGCTGCTGCCTGCAGCTTGCTCTACCCTGACAGAGTCTGGCAGACAGTGAGTCGCGCGGGGCAGGAGTCAGGCACATTGTGTGGACACACAGGTAATAAATTTCCTTTTTTTTATTCAACAATAAATGTGTACCGTATTCTTCTTCATGGAAAAATAAGACATCCCCTAAAAATAAGACCTAGCACGTCTTTGGGAGCAAAAATTAATATAAGATACTGTCTTATTTTCGGGGAAAAGGTAATTAAAAATGCAATGATGAACATCATTTTTCCAAACACCAGGCCAGCAATGCTTCTGAACATAATTTTACCTGGTCTAGGTCCAGAGAGGAATAGACAATTCTCCCTCTGTCGTCTCCAGAGAACAGTTTCATCCCATTGGGGCTCCATGCCAGGGCTGTGATGCTGTTTTTGTGAATCCCCGTGACATCAAATCTCCGGAGCTAGGAAGAAACAGTCAGTCACGCAAGAGACAGGAAGGATAAGCACGGGGGTGGAGCTTTGGGGACAAGGTGGAGGGAACCATCCCATTTATGGGGGAGCTGGGTCCCATGTGCCTATGTGTAGGGAGCAGCTACAGGGTGGAGCCTTGGACTGACCTGTGGCAGGACCACAAACAAGTCGCAGCTTGGAGGGCAGAGCCCTCCTAGGTAGCTGACGGGCAGTGGGAGGTGCAGCAAGTGCTGCCAAAACAAGGTGAAACTCGTAAGAGCATTGTAAACATGTTGACCACTTCCCTTGTTATGCTTTGTGTACTCTGACTAGGCTGGCTCTCTCTGTGTTAGAGATCCACCTAGCCCCAGCTGTATTCTCTTTGTCTTTTCTGATCCTTCACCACCCCCACCCCCCCCAGGTTCACCCATGGCTGTGCTGGCGCAGCACACCTATGTAGAGATTACCCAGAGGGATGTAAATCACCACATGTGCTTTTTGCTAAGTGTCCAACCAGAACAAAAACTCTACCTGATGGCCAAGAACGCAGGGTGAGCTTTCCTGGCCATCACTATCTAGGCAGATGAGGATTTTAATGTAAAACCCCGGGGATTTGCCTTGACGGTCAGAGATGCCGAACCGTGTTGGCTCACCTGCTTGTTCCTCCCAGGCAGCAATGATACCAGCTGGAAGACAGCAACCCTCCCAGAGGCTGTGCCTGCGGCCACCAAATCATCAAAGCAGCTCAGCAGCTTCACCACCGTGATGGCTTCTGTTTTCCCCTGAAAGAGGAAACATGCAAATACCTATCAACAGGCAACGTTCTGGAGAACATCCTGGCGGAGAGCACCCCACACAGGCGGCAGCTCTTCCACGCCTGGGAAAGTGCACACGTGCAGGGAGATGACGGAATCTATTAAACCCTCCTTCCCATTTCAGGTTTGTAATCGTTGAAACAACAACATGAAAAACTGCATTTCTGATGAAGGAAACGGTGATCACCCGAGTGTGAACACTGAGAGGTCTCCACCCAGAGACGGGTCAGGAGTCAGGACGAGAAGAGCCACCCAAGCCTAGCTCTGCTTCTCCGCCGCGTGGCCCCGTCTCTCACACTGTGGGGCCCACAGAGACACAGCAACTCCACAGGAGCTTTAGAAATGACTTCTGGTGTGTTCTGGTCCTTAGATCAGTAATCACTGATTACTGATGACACTAACTCAGGCTCACCATAACGGTTACTAAGGAGCACGTGTCCAGCACTGTGCCAACGCAGGCTTCCAGTCCACATAAGTGATCATCTTTACCCTGAGACCATTCATTCAGAAAAGGACACCTGTTTTGCTGACATGGCAAGATCCCCCGTGCACCACTGTGATCCTGCCGTGGTGATTTAGGTGGTGGTCAGCCGGTCAAATGGCACTGAGCCAGGTGCTATGGTAACAAGCTTAAGTAGGTCGCGGTCTTTCAGTAGGGCTTTCAGGGGTCCTGGGCTGTAAATATCTGTGGTGCCAGATTGGGGCACAGTTTGCGGGTTTGGGTTGGGAACTGAAGAAAGGAGGAGTCCTCAAAAAGTTCTGATTTTGCCAATGGGTCAGTCAGAGGGGATTCGGAGTGGGGTGCAGAGGGGGAGGACCAGTCAGGAAGACCAGTGGAGAGCCTTTGGAATCCTCACGCTGGAGGTAGTATATGCCACCCGAGAAGGGCAAACTGAATGGGCGGAGGCAGTGCCCTTGGTGAAGACAGGAAACCCTCTCCACACCCACTGAGTGACAGCAGCAGCAGTGAGAACCACACAGCCCTCTCATGGGCTGAGCGTGTCCCAGCTGGTGAAGCACATATGGTGTTGCCGCCCGCAGTCCTCCAACTACCACGTGGGTAGGTGCTGTCCTCACTGCCCAGAGGCCCTGCTTGCCTTGCTGCCCGGGCTTTCTCTGCAAGTGAGTCCACAGGCCCGGCAGCCAAGGCCAGGAAGCTCATGGAAGGAAGCAAGGGAAGGACCTGTCCACCTGGAATGCGGGTGACATGACTGAGGTTCCATTAGCAGAATCCATTAGTGCTGATTAGAGGGGAGAAAGTGACAGGACGAACACTAGTGTTTTATTTATTTTTAAATATATTTTATTGATTTTTTTTACAGGGAGGAAGGGAGAGGGATAGAGAGTTAGAAACATCAATGAGAGAGAAACATTGATCAGCTGCCTCCTGCACACCCCTTACTGGGGATGTGCCCGCAACCAAGGTACATGCCCTTGACTGGAATCGAACCTGGAACCCTTCAGTCCGCAGGCCAACGCTCTATCCACTGAGCCAAACCAGTCAGGATGAACACTAGTGTTTTAGACATTATGGTTATTTTTTCCATCTCTCTAGTAATTCATTGTAATTTACAGAACTAACAATCAAAAATGGTTTGGAAATTAAGAACAGAATATTGGTTTGAGAAGCACTTAGAGAATACAATTCATGTACTAAATATATGAAGTAGATCCTTATTTATAGTATGTTAAATGAAAAAGGAAATAGAATATAAAGATCTGATTCAATGGTTTTTTTTTAAAAAAAAAAACACCAATCATAAATGTAATGGATTTTTAAAATTCTCTATTTTGGTTGTTAGTTCAGTTTGTTCACTGAATTCCACAAATGAGTAAAATCATAAGGTACTTGTCTTTCTCTGACTGGCTAATTTCCCTTAGCATAATGCTCTCCAGGGCCATCAATGCTGTGCAAAGGATAAAATGTCTTCCTTTTCACGGCTGAGTAGTATTACATTGTGGAATGTATCACAGCTGTGTTTTCCACTCATCTGATGGGCACTGGGCTGCTTTCATACACCTGACAGACTTGACGTGGTAGCAGGATGTTGGTAAGGGATTATTTTCCCTGGGAGTTTGTGATTATAAAAAGCGCCACCAGCCCTGGCCAATGTGGTTCCGTTGGCTGGAATAGTGTCCTGTACACCAAAAGGTTGCAGGTTCAATCCCAGGTAGGGGCAGGTATGAGAGGCCACTGATGGATGCTTCTCTCTCTCTCTCTCCCCCCCCCTTCCTCTCCCTCTTTCTAAAATAAAAATAAGAAATAAAACAATCACATTAGGAATCAAAATCATTTATTGGAAATCTTGCCATGTTTTAGCATAAATTTACAAGTGTGCAATTTTTCCAAATGGTTTCAAAATAAAACTCGGCAACCTTTGGGCTGGAAGCCTGAATATCTGTGTGTGGTGCTCAGATACCTACTCTAGTAAACCAATACGCTAAGTCTAAGTTAATGTTATTTAATACAATCTTCTATCTATATAAAAGGTTAATATGCAAAGTGTCCTCTCCGGAGTTTGGCTGGGAGACTGGGAGTTCGATTGCTCGCTATGACGTGTGCTGACCACCAGGGGCAGCGCAGAACATGGTGGGCAACCAGCAGCAGTGGCAGGTGCTGAGGGAAGCAGGAGGCAGAGAGGCAGGAAGCAGGGAACCTGATGAGCCATGACACTGGTCAGGCCGAGGGAATCCTACCTGTGCATGAATTTTGTGCACCGGACCTCTAGACATCAGTAAGTGTTATAGTTCTTGACTTAAAAAGCAAAACATCCCAAGAATCAGATTATCCACATTTAACTACAATTCACATAGAAACAAAATATGAGGCTTCAACTTCCGATCTTATCATCTAGCTATTCCAAAAAACATTTCTCTCTAAATACCTAGAAATGCTGAGTAAGATACATAAAAACATCCTTCTAAATGCATAGCTGATCTCTAAAAAGTAAAAACATTTACAGGAGCCAAAATCAAAGAGAATACTGCCAAACCAGGACAGCCCTGAAGTGCAGGCTTCCCTGTACTACCTGGCTGGCACCAGAACCTCGGGCTTCAAGACAGATGAGGTAGAGACTAGAACCCATAACCCCTGCCAAAGCCGGAACCCCTGTGAACCCAGCCCTCAGAGAAAGAGTAAAGGGGAAAAGACTTGCTGGCAAAGGAGGCTGACAAGGAACTCGGCCTTATCTCAGGCACTGATGGCAGTGAGTAAAGAATCGTCCCTAAGAATCTGCAGTCACAAGCCTGCCCCACTCAGCATCAGAATTTGAATTTTTCTTCTTTTCCACTAAAGTAAGCTCCATGCCATCCATGCCAAGCAATTTAACTGAAGCGCTTCCAGGTGAGGAGCACACCGAGGTGCCAGGCAGAGTGAATGTAAACTTCATCTGCGTCTCCACCCTGTCCCTCAGCATCACAAGGTTAGGACCAGCTACTTTGGATGGCCACAGGGAAACAGGACCACAAAGAAGAATCCCCTCTGGGAACATCCACACGAAAGCGCCTATCAGAGGGCTTTGTTCCCAGGCAC
>PVJC01006097.1:0-56369 GCA_004026665.1 Murina feae | reverse complement strand
ACTGTTATGAATCGTAATGTAAATATCTGATATGCAGGATGGTCTTAGGCGACCCTTGTGAAAGGGTCGTTCAACCCCCAAAGGGGTTGCAACCCACAGGTTGAGAACCGCTGGTTTACCAGCTCCAGGCAGGGTAAGTGGGCTTTCTGTAGCGGAAGCTGAATATAATGCAGCCGAGATCTCTCTCACACACACACCAATGCCCACCAATCTCTTATTAGGAAATAGAGCTATTGCTTAGCATGAAAAAAATAATCTCAAACCTACAGCCAACATCAAACTTAAAAAACCGAAAGGCACCATTTCTCCCTAAAACCCAGGGAGAAGACAGGAACGTTCCCTGGTATCCCCACCACCTGAATACCGAAGCGCCCCATCTGAAGACCTGCCGGGAAGAGTGACAAATGCTCATTATTTGAAAATTAATAAGGCCAAGAGAACAACAAAAGAACCCTTAAAATTAGAAGGTTCAGTAAAATGTAGACACAATATCATACATAAAACTGATAGTTTCTCCATGATGTTAGTAACAAAGTTTATGGTAGAAAGAGGGATTTTACTCACTGCAGACACTATCTAGGAGTAACCCTTAAAAGTAAGTGTGGGTGCTCGCTTCGGCACACATATACTAAGACTGCAACAACACAGAGAAGGTTAGCATGACATGCAAATGTGTGAAGCGTTCCATAATTTAAAAAAAAAAGTCATACGTGGTCCCTGGCTGGTTATTCAGTGGTTAGAGCATCAGTCCACAGACCAAAGAGTTTTAGGTTCAATTCCCAACCAAGGGCAGAGCCTCCGTGGCAGGTTAGAAACCAGCCCCGTGCAGGAGGCAACCAGTCTTTGTGTCCCTCTCACAGTCCATGTTTTTCTCTCTCTCTCTCCCCTCCTCCCTTCCTTTCACTCTCTCTAATATCAGTGGAGAAACTATATCCTCACGTAAGGATTCTTTTTAATTTTTTTAAGAATATGTTGAATTATGATGATGACAATGCCACCTCACTGAGAGATATAAATGTCTAAACCCACACAAAGATTTTTCCAGCAGCTGTGCGATCGCTCACACTCGGAAGCAAGCAAGCTGTCCCTCAGTCGGTGAGCGGGAAACTCCGGTCCATCCCGACAGCGGGATACTGTTCAATGCCAAGAAGGGAGCTTTCAAGCCAGGAAAACACGTGGGGGAAACAGAAACACGCATCCCGGAGTGAAGGCAGCTGGTCTGAAGAGACTGCACACCGTGTCGTTCCGAGTGTGTGGTGCTCTGGGAAAGGCGACACGGAGGGGACGGTGAAGAGTCCATGGCAGCCAGAGGTTAACAGGAGGCGGGTGAGCGGCAGACGCAGGCAGGGTCAGGGCAGGGAACCTCCTAAAATGGTGACACCGCTACCAGACATTTGTCTGGACCCACAGAATGTACAACACGCAGTGAACCCCAATGTGTCCATGTCGGTTCATCAGTTCTAACAGGGGTCCCCTCGGCCAGGGGTGTTGATAGTGTCGGGCGGGTGGGGGACGAACATCTCTGTACCTTCTTCTCAATCGTTCTGAGAACCTAAAACTGCTCTGAAAAACAAAAGCCATTTTTAAATGGAAAATGAGGCCAAGACGAAGACCTCCGACATCACCTCTGCACACACAGTGAGAGCTGGGGGAGCCTTCAGAGGTGCACAGAAACGGGTCTCCGTTCCAGCAAACAAAACAAGCCTGCCTTTTGGTGCTTGCTTCTCCTTGAAAAAGCTGCATTAAATCGGTAAATAACTTAATACCCATGGCAACCTAACGCTGAAAATAGGGGCACAGAACCTTTCCCTAAAGTGCGGGCAGAAGCCAGGCCTCGCCGCCTGCTCTGGATGAGGAATCACCGGGAAGCAGAGCGGCAGGAGGGGGACTCTGAATCGGTGGGCTGCATGGGTTTGCTGCTGTAACTACTCAGAACGGGTCACACTCGGGAAGGACAAGAGAGCAGCAAGAAGCAACGAGCAAGGTCAGCCATTTAGTCACTATTTCTCTAGAAAAAATAGAAGCAAATCCACAAAACATTTCAGCAAAAAACAAACAACCACCACCCTGCAGTATGCAGCTGTCACTTTAACACACGCCGTGGTCGGGAGGGGAGGCACAGGCAGGTGGAGAAAACACCCCCTGGATCCTGTGATGCAGACCTAGAGGTGCGAGGAAGGACAGGGACAGCCTCCCAGGCGTGTTCTCCACAGGGAGCTCCTGCTCCAGGGCCAGTAAGCCAGGGGGGTGAAGAGACCAAGGCCATGGAACTGCTCTGTGACCACACCTGAGCCAGCAGGGAAGGTCGTCAAAGTAGTGTCCCCTTCTTGATGTCCTTGAACCCTCGCCAATCACAATTGAGGCCCTGCCCCAG
This sequence comes from Murina feae, assembly GCA_004026665.1. NCBI lineage: Eukaryota > Metazoa > Chordata > Mammalia > Chiroptera > Vespertilionidae > Murina > Murina feae. The sequence continues at coordinate 53,995 of PVJC01006097.1, read as the reverse complement.
CTTAGCATGGCTCCCAACAGAAATCACTGATTTATCAGCCTGCCGAGGCTCCTTTCAAGGTGAAGGGGGGGAGGCAGAGAGGAGGGAAGGGGGGAGGGATGGAGGGAGAGGAGAAGAGAGTAAGGGAGGGAAGGAAAGAAAGGGAAAAATAAAGAACGAGAGAGAAAGGAGGAAAGAAAGAATCCTCAAGAACCTTAAACAATGTTAGTATATTTTATACTAGGTAACCCAAGGAAGTAACCCAAGGAAGTAACCCAAGGAAGTAATCCAAGAGGTAATGAAGTATGTATTATCAGGAAGGTCACCTAAGTAATCACAATAATATAAATGGTTAAACAAATGATGCTATAATTCAGTTTCATAACCAATAAAACCTTACTTTCAAAGACAAATATGGAAAAATGTTCACAACATAATGTCAATGAAAATATTTGTAAGAATAAATAAAGGTTCCCAGCTGCAGTGGCTCACTGGTTGAGCATTGACGTATGAACCAGGAGATCACGGTTTGATTCCCGGTTGGGGCACATGCCCTGGTTGCAGGCTCAATTCTCAATTCTGCAGGAGGCAGCGATCAACAATCTACTCTCATCATTGATGTTTCTATCTCTCTCTCCCTCTTCCTTCCTCTCTGAAATCAATAAAAATATCTACTCTAATAAGAGAGTAATATGGAAATTAACCATCTCTCTGAGATGCCAAAGCCACACCCACCAGCCAGTCAGAGCATCTGTATGCAAATTAACCCAGCCAAGATGGAGGACAGCAGCCACAGAGTGAGCAGCAGCGGGTGTGGCATGGGTGGCGACAGGGGCAGGACGCGTGGTGGCGCAGCAGCAGGTGTGGCCCATCAGGGTGCGGTGTGAACCTGTGCGGCCTGGACAAGGTCCCCGAGACCCTGGAGTTCTTCAAGCTGCTGGGGCCAGACTACAAGACCAGCTCTGAGGCAGGCGTCTTGCTCCCCATGGAGCCTCTGGATGGGTTCCCTGTCCACGGCCTGAAGGGGCTGTGGGCAGCCTGAAAACAGCCCTCAGCCCCTCACCCAGGCTGGCCACACCCCCATGGGGTGAGGGTCCTCACTGGGGAGCTTGGTCAGCCTGCAAACAGCCCTCAGCCCCTCATCCAGGCTGGCCAGGACGCCAGCAGGTGGACATCCCCCGAGGGGTCCCAGACTGCAAGAGGGCACAGGCCAGACTGAGGGACACCCTGAGTGCACAAATTTTTGTGCACCGGCCCCTAGTATTTTATTAAAAAGAATAAAGAACAAATAAACAGACAAAAGGCAGACCCACAGAAACACACATGAATAAAGGGAAGAACATGTCTAGAAAAACAGCAGAATACTGAGGAGGGACCTGTGACCAGTAAGTCATGAATGATTTTTATTGTCTTTATATTGTTAAGACCTTAACAAAGGTTCCCCAGTAAGCACGTCTCTGACCATGACAACATCTCAACACTCAGCCCTGGGGACCCCTTGTTCTAAAGTTAGAAAAACAGATAATTAGACATCATCAAAATCAAAAACTTCTGTGTGTCAAAAGGCAGGATCCAGAAAAGGAAAAGACAACGCACAGAATGGGAGAAAATATCTGCAAATCATGCACCTGGTAAAGGTCTACTGTCCAGAAGTTATAAAGGCTCCTACAATTCAACCACCAAAAGATGAGACACACAATTAAAAGATGGCAAAGGACTTGAACAGACACTTCTCCAGAGAAGACAGACAAACGGCCAATAAGCACAGAAAAAGGGCTTTCAAAGTCCATGTGTTAAGACTTTGTGTCAGTCATCAGGAAAATTCAGTCAAAACCACAATGAGATACCTCCTCACACCCACGGGATGGCTACAACCAGAAGACAGTGGAAAATAACAAGAGTCAGTGAGGATGGAAGACACTGGAACCTCACAGCCTGCGGGTGGGAGTGAAAGATGCCAGAGCCGCTGGGGAAAGTAGTTGGGCCGTTCCTCAAAGTTAAACACAAAATTGCCCTATGACCCAGCAACTCCACCCCTAGGTATATACCTAAGAGAATTCAAGCAAAATGTGCACATGAATATTCACTGCAGTCTTATTCATAATAGCCAGAGATGAAACAACCCACGTGTCTATCTACTGATGAATGGAAACCAAAATGTGATATATTCACATAATGGTATATTATTTACCCATGAAAAGGAATGAAGTACTGACATAGGCTACAGTAGGCATGAAACTTGAAAATATTCTATGTAAAAGAAGCTCAATGTTGAAGTTCACATACTGTATAATTCCATTTATATGGAACTAGAGGCCCAGTGCACAAAAATTTGTGCACTCCAAGGGGTCCCTCAGCCTGGCCTGTGCCCTCTCACAGTCTGGGAACCCTTGGGGGATGTCCTTCTTCTGGCTTAGGCCTGATCCCCGGGCAATGGGGCCTAAGCTGGCAGTCAGACATTCCTCTGGCAGCCCGGGAGTCCTTGGGGAATGTCCACTTGCCAGCAGGGAGCAGGCCTAAGCTGCAGTCGGACATCCTTAGCACTGCTGAGGAGGCAGGAGAGGCTCCCACCACCACTGCTGTACTGGCAGCCATCAGCCTGGCTTGTGGCTGAGCAGAGCTTCCCCTGTAGAAGTGCACTGACCACCAGGGGCAGCTCCTGCATTGAGCATCTGCCTCTGGTGGTCAGTGTGTGTCATAGTGACCAGTCATTCCCAGTCGTTCTGCTGTTAGGGTCAATTTGCATATTACCCTTTTATTATATAGGACAGAGGCCTGGTGCATGGGTGGGGGTCGGCTGGTTTGCCCTGAAGGGTGTTCCAGATCAGGGTGAGGGTCCCGCTGGGGTGCTTGGTCAGCCTGGGTGAGTGGTTAATGGCTGTCTGCAGGCTGGCCATATCCCCTTCAAGGTGGGTGTCCCCCCCCCTGGGGTGCCTGGCCAGCCTGGATGAAGGGCTGAGGGTTGTTTTCAGGGTGGCCACATCCCCTTCAGGGAAGGGGGTCCTGCTGGGGTGCCTGGCCAGCCTGAGTGAGGGGCTGATGGCTGTTTGCAGGCTGGCCACAGCCCCCAGCAACCCAAGCTCCCAGCGAGGCTGGCTGGAACCAGGTATCTGAGGTTTATTTATCTTCAATAATTGAAACTTTGTTGCCTTGAGTGAAGGCCACAGCTGGCCTAGGCAGGAAGCTTCCTCTATTGAATGAAGCCTCCTGTTTGCTCCAGCTCTGTGGCTACTATAATTGAAACTTTGTTGTCTTCAGCAGAGGCCACAGCCGGCCTAGGCGGGCAGCTTCCTCCATTGCCGGGGCAACGAAGCCTCCTATTTGCTCTAGCTCTGTGGCTGTCAGTCACCATCTTGGTTGGGTTAATTTGCATACAGTTGCTCTGACTGGCTGGTGTGCATGGCTTAGAGTGTAGCGGAGTGGCACCAATTAGCATATTACTCTTTTATTAGTGTAGATACCCCGAATAGGCAAACCCACAAAGACATGTTTTCCAGGGTGTGGGGGAAAGGAACAAAGGAGCGTCCGCTTGCTGGTACAGGGTTTCCTTTGGTGATGACGGAAATGTTCTGGAATGAGATGGTGGGGATGGGAGCATGACACTGAGAGTGGACTAAAAGCCATTGACTGTACACTTGAAAATGGTTCAAAGGGTAAATTTCATGTTATGTGATCTTGATGATGATGATCATCATCATCATCCACGTTTCCTTAACACATAGACTTTGAAAGCCCTTTTCCAATGATTCCCACCCTTGTCTTTCCTGACTTTTCAATCCACATGTGACCATGTCCTAAGCTGTACCTCTTACAATGGAACACAATTTCCTAATTCTAACTCCATGTCTTCAGTGCTGTGCCCTGTGATGGAACTCCTCAGGCTCCTCCCCCAGGGACGGTCCTCTCCAATCAGGAGGCCCACCAGGTCTGACCTGGAACTCCTCTGGCTCCTCCCCCAGGGATGGTCTTCTCCAATCAGGAGGCCCAGACCCTGACCCCAGCCCATGGCTCACCAGCTGTCTCACCTTGACTAAGGTGACCTCTCCAGGCCACGCATTCTTAGATGTAAATGGGTTGGTCAGAATCCTATCTAATAAAAGAGTGATATGCAAATTAACCATCACTCCGGGACAAAAATGGCGGCACCCATAGCGGTGGGGCAGGACGCTGGTGGCGTTATCCTGGCAACGGGAGCCCAGCAGGCAATCAGACCACAGGCAGCACTCAACAGGGCCTGCTGGGAGGTTGCCATGATGACCCCGGAGCAGACAAGTGGGGGGCCGCAGGCAGCACCCAGCAGGACCTGCAGGCTGCCGGCTGTGGAGGAGGGGGAGCCAGCGATGGGGACCCCCGCAGGCAGCGGCTGGCTGGGAGCGGTGGCTGTGGAAGATGGGATGAGGGGGCACGGTGAGCCAGAAGCATCCTGAACCCCCAAGCGCTGCACCGGCCGGGTCTCAGCTGGGACAGTGGCTGCGACAAGGGGACATGGAGGCGCGGCGAGCCAGAGGCATCAGGGACCCCCCCCAAGCCACCCTTGGCCGGGGCGGCAGCTGCGGACAAGGGGACGAGGGGGCACAAGCCATCGGGGACCTCAGAGGTGGCGCCCAGCAGGGCCTGCTTGCCCATCCCCATAGTGTGGAGCAGACAGGCCTTGCAGAGAGCAGAGAACCACGTGGAGTGGGTCCAAGCCATCAGTAGCATCATCAATTGGATAGGGTGCAGGTCCAGCTGAGGGACCTCCCCGCCTGCCCTCCTCCTCCCCCACCTACCCATGCATGAATTTCGTGCACCGGGCCCCTAGTTCAATGAATAAATATACATACTAAAATTATAATTTGCTTCACTACCACCAGTCCACCACAGAGGGTGGTAACGGTGATAAATCACAAAACATATACGAAAATATTTTGTAAACTATAAAGCACCACAAACTACGTAAGGTGAGACTATCGTTACACCAGCGTTTCCTAGCCTCCAGGAACTTCCAGGTCACGGACCTGCTCTCTGCCCAGCGTGTCACCTGGACAACAGTGATCTGTTACATGTATCAACTGGCTCGTTTCACTCCAACAGGCTTCTTTGAAAGAAGAAACGTGCCATCACCACCATGCCTGCTGCTGTTATCCTTTCCGATACCTGTTAGAAGTAAAGATGCCGATGTCACGATAAAACATGTGCCCCTACGTGCCAGGCAAAGCCACCTCCTCACCACCCCTGGCCGCACACCTCGGACCTCTGCCACGTGCCTTCATGTGGGCCTGGCCGGAGGCTTGCCTCCTCTTGAGAGCCGCCCGATTCCCTTTGCAGAACATTTTGCTCCTCCAGGATGAGCCTGAACGTGGGATTCACCCTCCACCACTGTGCACTTGTTGGTTTCACCGCCCTCAACACTTTCCAAGCTGCGCTTCAAACTCCTGCACAGACCCTCAGCCACGCCAGGCGGGGGCTCGTCGTGCCCTTCCCCCCTCCACGGGCCAACTGCAGTGCAGCAAGCGCGTGCTGATGGGTGAACGCTTCAGGCGTGAAAGGCGCCCGCCCACAACATGCTCGCAGTTACCTTTTGATCACCTCCCTCCTAAAGGTAGCGAGAAATTCGCTGTCATCTCCTCGTCTTCCCATGACTCAGACCCTCAGGGAGCAGGACGCTTGTGGAGCGAGGCTCGTGCCAGGCACATAACCGGCAGCCCGCAGGTTTAGGAGGATGAAAGCTGAGGTGGGACACTGCCCAGGAGGTGTGACTGCAGACCCCTTGCAGGTCACAGAGACAGCACAGCCGGTCAGTGGGGGAGGACCAAGGCCACCTGAGGCTGAACCATGGGCTCCAGGACAGCCACACAGCTCGCCCAGGGCTCCAGACCCAGCCTCCTCTGACCAAGCCCGACGAGGGTCGGGTCCCAGCGTGCTACTGTCCTAACTAGAAGCGTCCACCGCGCACTTGGCCGTGAGCCTCGCAGCCCCGACGACAGGAGCTGGGTGCAATGCTGAGCGAGCACATCGGACCCTGAGCAACACCTGTGTCGACGCTGAGGGAGCGGCCCCTCCTCGTCCATTCCTGCGGGAGAGGGGGAAGCAGAGGCGCCGAGACGCTGGGGAGGAAGAGCAGCAGTGAAGGGTGACACAGTGATTGGCTGGAACCTTTGAGGTGCAGTCTTTGCAGTCCACAAGCCGATTCCGTCTCCTGCACCCTCGTGCAGCCTGTACAGGACATGACACCCCATTTGCACATAAAGAACAGGCTCAAGTGTCCACAACCTGGGTTTCTGCCCCCAGGTCCAACGCGCCTTTGATCTCAGTCAGCTGGTGAGGCCAGGCCAGCTTTCTTCTTTGTGCGAAACGACAGTAAACAGCAAATGGATGTTTATACAAGGATTTAAACATCTTCTATGCCGCTCCAGGTTCAAAAGCATCGCTAGAAAATCTCCTGTTAGCTGAGCGAACACCTCTCCACACAGCGTCCCATCCTCAGCCCAGGGGCCACCGGCCCTCATCCCAGGCAACTGCACAGCCCCAAGGGACCCGAGGGAACCAGCCATTCCCATCCCAGTTCTACTAGGTTATCCCTGAAATGCAGAGATCTCCCCCACGATCCTGCTCCTCTCCCTAAATCTCATCCATGTTCTCAGCCTGGCCTGCTGGTGTGGCTCAGTGATTGAGCATTGACCTATGAACCAGGAGGTCAAAGTTCAATTACCAGTCAGGGCACATGCCCGGGTTTGGGGCTCAATCCCCAGTAAGGGGTGTGCAGGAGGCATCTGATCAATGGTTCCCTCTTATCATTGATATTTCTCTCTTTCTCTCCCTTTTCCTTCCTCTCTCTGAAATCAATAAAAACATTTTTTAATGTGTTTCCTGGAATATTTTCACCAGGGTCTTCCTTATTTAAAAAGAAGTTCGTGGCCTGGCCCCTCCAGCCGCCTGGCCTCCCGGATTGGCCTGGCCCCCGCACACCAGCAAGGCCTCCTCTATGCAGAGTCTTGGGTTCTCTGTGCCTGCGAAGAACGTCAGGGACAGAACTCGAACTTCCAGGGCCACCCTCCGTCTTTGCCTGTTTGACATTGCGTTTTCCGTATTGTGCAGCAGTGGCAACTAGAAGTGTGCTTGCTCCCTGTACTGTTCAACTCAGATCTCCGGGTTAAAACGAGGTGTGCTTCCAGCGCTCTCACCAGGCCTGGCCCCGACGAGCGTTGTCTGTGACAGCCGCGGTCCTCGGAGGGGCAGAGCGGCCTCGTCTCCGCTAATTGCCACGTCTTGCCTGCGCATGTGATTTCAATAAAGCCTCTCTAATTACTTCAAATATCACCGCTGCTCCCTCTCTCCCGCGCCCCCTCCTCCTGGAGGGCCTGAGACTGATGAACTCAAACCGCCAGCAAGCCTCGGGCACACGCTGCCACGAGCAAAGACTCCCCGAGTTAATAAGCCAGGAGAGTTAATAAACCCGGCTTCCCCAAGTTAATAACCCTGGAAAACGCAGTGACTACTGTTTCCACTGTGATTACAGTATCGCCATATCGCTGTTGTCCTGCCCAGCCTGCGCGCAGCATCCTCAGGCTCTGCGCCTGCCGCCTCCCTCCCCGCGGGGGCAGCAATATTGTGCGTGATCCCCGGGGCTCGGCGCTGCCCTGGCGGAGGAAGCAATATCAGAGCTCTCGGCCGCCAGTCCCTGCGGGCTCGGCTCTGCCCTTTTATATTACATGCTCTTCAGTCAGACCCGCCACTGGCCTCCATCTCTTCAACAGGCAGGAGGCAGGAGGCAGGCTGGGAATGCTGATGAGGGTGGGGGAGGGGGGCAGAGAGCTGGGCAGGGGGTGCTGGTTTGGGAGGAGCAGGACCTCTGAGCTCTCACTTCTCCACACCCTCCCACCCTCTGGCAACCATGGTTCTCTCAGGACCCGCTGGGAAGAGCTGCACATCAGAGTGAGATGAACCCGGGCACCTCTCCCTAAAGGACCAGTGCCCCCCAGGAGGGCAGCAGCCTGCAGAGCTGGTCGGTGGGCTGGGACACGTGGAGAAGGCGTCGGGGGCAGCAGGGCCTGGCCAGCTTCCATCGCACGGATGAAGAAACGGAGGCCCCACTGAGTCACGTGAGTGGCCGGCGAGTTAGGAGGAGCCTGGAGCCGGACGCTGGTCTCTTGTCCCCAAGCTGCCTCTGTAGGGGTTTTCCTCCCGGCTCTTCCCAGGCCCCCTCACCCTGCTTCCTGGTAGCAGATCTCCAAACCCTAACTCATCCACTTCCCCCCAAACCAGCTCAGTCCCTGTGGTTGCGAGATCGAGAAAGCCTATGCACCGGCTCTGTCCCCGCCCAGCAGCCTTACTGTCCCCGCCCAGCAGCTGATGAGGGGTCTAGAGTCCAACGTAGAGGTGGGCTCAGTGGGTTTGGGACCAAGGCCGCTGTCTAGGGACGCAGCTGAACCTTGGGGAGTGGGCGCCTCATTGGTTGGCGAAGGGAGGCAAGAGCTAAGGAGAGGAACACAGGAAAAGACCACAGACGGACCAGCAGGAGGAAGACCCGACTCAAGACAGACCATGGCCAAGCCACCTTTCACACCATCCAGAGCCAGGGCAGGCCAAGCCGTGTTCCAGGGGCGGCCGCAGCAGAGGGGGTCCCAGGAGGAGCCGGGTCACCCTGACCTCGCCAGAGTCAAGCCTGACTTCAGAGAAAGAGCCAGAGAACATCATGTCGGCCTCTGGGTGTGCGGGCTGAGCGCTGAACCCGGGCCTGTCCCAGCACCAACCAAGACTCCAGACACTGCAGGCGGCCCTGGCCTGGGGCTGACTCCACGCAGCAGCCCCTCCCCACTGACCAGCTCCAGCTCCTGCCCCCAAGCTCTGCCTCCAGCAGGGAGAGCAGGCAGGACTCAGGAGTGCTGGGTCTGGATGCACCCCTGCTCTGCTCGGGGCAACCAGTCCTTCAGGGGCAGCTCCTGCCGGGCAGGCAGCTCCTGGGAGAGGCCGTGTAATTAAGGTTGTGAGAGCCGCATTGTCTCGGCTGTAAATCCTTCTCACTAAGAGGCCTCTCCTGGGAATTCTCAGAGGTGGGGAGCCCCAGAGCTGCCCTGCCAGCACCTCGATCGCAGAGTCCCACAAGGAAACGTAATGGGAAAATAGTTCCCTCTGATGTGGAGGCCTGGACCCTGCGCACTTCATTCATGCTGGCTCCAGGGAGACCCGGGGAAGGGGGGGGACAGGAAGGCGGGGGAGGGGGCAGGGGGGCGGGGAACGGGGGCCGTAGTGGGGGTGGAGGAAGAGAGGAGAATACGCCAGGAGCGGGGAGAAAGGAAAGCTCATTAACCACACACCACGCAGGGCCCTCCTCCTCGCGATTTCACACAGAAGCCCGTGAGTGCGTTCTGATGGTGGCCCCTGGGCCGAGGGTCTCTCCTGCCACTGACGCTGGGACAGAGGCCTCACAGCATGGGAGTCAGTCCCAGCGCCAGCGCCCGCCTGCCTGTGGGTGGTGACTGAGGCAGGGCACGGAGGTGCCGTTTCCCCGTGCCTCCCTGGGCACAAGGCGTCCGCCCACAGTGCCACCTCTGAGTCCGCAGGTTCACAGGCAGGTAGGAACAAGGGAGCGCGATGTGAGCCCCGCCAAGCCTGGGCCCAGCTCCCGCTCAGCTGCACATCTGCCCCAGCACCTGGCGGCACCCGGCCCAGCCTGTGACAGGTGGTCCACCGGCCGGGCCCCCCGGCAGGGCTGGCCCCCGTGCCATGATGGCCAGCATCCTGCTGGAGGCACAGCCGTACTCCTGAGCCTCGGAAGTGGGCCCAGGGCAGGACTCGGCTCCATGCAACCTCATGGCTCTCCCAGAGACAAGGTAGACAGGCCTTAGCTTCCTGGAGTTCTGGGTTTCTTGCTGAGCAGCAGCGGGATCTGGTGCCCCGTCCCCTCACTCTCTGGGGCTCCTGTTCTACCGCAAACCCACCTGAAGAACAGGGTTTCCTTGGGCAGCCTTGGCTCCTGCTGCGCTGTCAGGCGCAGAGATCTCAGAGCACAAGCAATGCAAGGCTCCTCAAGGCCTCAGGGCCGCCCCTCCAGGCCCCTGCAGAGGTGCAGCGCTCTGGGACCTGGCTGGGTCTCTCCGCAGGGCTGGCCTCGCTGTCCCGAGTCCTGGAGCAGCAGAGGCCGCTCAGTCCAGAGCAGCAGCGCCATGGTGGGGTTGGGGGCGAACCCCTGCACAGAGGAGAGGGAGTAAGGCCGCACAGCCCAAGATGGGAAGGGAACAGCAGGGTCGCGGAAGGTGGCCAGGACCCTATGGTCAGAATTCCCCCCAGAGCCTGACGGTGACGCAGGTGAAGGAAGGATAGCACACGAGGAAACAAAAGTTCTGGGGCATCGGACGGAGAAGGCTGCAGCCTCTCAGAAGCCAGATCCCCTGGAAACACGGTAACTACAGTCACATCCCCTAATCAGAACGTTACTGCTCACCAAGCGCTAACTATCCCCCATGCTGCACTGCGAGGAGGGACTCCTGGTTAGTCAAATAGAAACCACGCCCCTTCAGCTGTCTCTAAAACAGGCGTAGTTCCTGTGTGCACGTGCGTGCGTGCACGTGTATGTGCGCATGTGTGAATGCCCGTGTGTGTGTGTGCACCAGCTGGGGATTAGGGACCCAGTGCGGCTCTGCCACCACCAGCCATGTGACTCTCACATAGGCAAAATGAGAAGATGATCTCAGAATAGTACTAACAGCTATTGCCCAGCAGGGACTCTGCCAGAAAAAGTCTAAGTGCACCTATTCCATCCTCCCAAACCTGAGCGCAGGTGCTATTGCGCCTGTGTGCAGAGGAGGAGCTGAGGCACAAAAGGCAGGAGCAAGGCTGACAGTAAGGTCCCGCCTCCAGCAATGACTCAGGAGCGCCTTTCAGGCCAGCCCTCCCACAGATAACTGGAAACTCTAGACAAAACAGAGAAAACAACAACGTCAAGACACCAGACAATGACCAAAAGCAGGCACACATTGAAAGGGAGTCAGCACGAGGAAGAAGGGACTAGAAATGGGTGATTTTCCTGTTTCTACAGCTTTTACTCAGAGTAACCAGGAGACTCAGATGGAAAATCCAGGCTTCCTGGCTGAGAAGAGCAGAGGACAGAATGTAAGGCAAGCACAGCAGCCAACAGTGAGAGCAGAGACTTGGAAGATGCAGCGAAGAGGAGCACTAATTCCGCACATCAGCTCTGCCAGCTCTCTGCTGACCCCAGGACCACACCTGTGCTGGGTGGACCCACCTGCCCCAGGAAGGGTCAAGGAACTAGACTAGGATGCTACCTGCTGCCATCGCAGGGAAGATAGAGTTTACAGTTTGAGTTCAGCCAAGTTGACTTGCCTCTCAAAATGTCTTAAAACACAATTATTTTTTTAAAGAAACATACGAATTCAGGTTATCTACAATGTGTCATGCCCAGGAGACAATGCAAAGTCATTAACATGAGCCAAACTCAAGAGAAAAGAGAATCAACAGAGATAACCCCCAACTCACCCAAATTAGCAGCCCAAAATGTAAAGCCGTCTCTTATAACCATGCTCCAAGATGTGAGGAGAGATGTGCTCAAAAAGAATGAAAAGATGAGAAATGCCATGAGAGAAATCTAATCTAATAAAAGAGTGATATGCAAATTAACCATCACTCCAAGACACCTAAGCCACACTCATCAGCCAATCAGAGTGGCTGTATGCAAATTAACCCAGCCAAGATGGTGGCCAGCAGCCACAGAGCTAGAGCAAACAGGAGGCTTCCATTGCACCAGCAATGGAGTTGAAACTGCCTGCCTAGGCTGGCCGGGCCTCTGCTCAAGGCAACAATGTTTCAATTATAGGAGCTACAGAGCTGAAGAAAATAGGAGGCTTCATTCCCTGCCTAGGCCTTGGCTCAAGGCAACAAAGTTTCAATTATAGAAGATAAATAAACCCTAGAAACATGATTCCAGCCAGCCTCGCTGGGATGTTGGGTCAATGGGAGCTGTGGGCAGCCTGAAAATGTCCCTCAGCCCCTCACCCAGGCTGCCCACACCCCCATGGGGTAAGGGTACCCACTGAGGGGCTTTGCCATCCTGCAAACAGCCATCAGCCCCTCACCCAGGCTGGCCAGGCTTGCCAGCAGGTGGACATCCCCCGAGAGTCCCAGACCTCGAGAGGGCACAGGCCGGGCTGAGGACCCCCCCTGAGTGCATAAATTTTTGTGCACCAGGCCCCTAGTGTAAACTATAAAAAGGGATCCAATTGAAACTGTTGGAGCAGCACCATCTGATACAACTTTTGGCCATGATGAAAATGCGGCTTCTTCGAGGCCAGTGTGTTTCCACTAGCCAAATGTGGCCACAGCACGCTTGCAATGTGGCTAGTACAGCTGAAGAGTTCAATTTCTGATTGTACTCCATTTTAATTAATTTTAATGTAAACAGCCACCTGTGGCTAGTGGCTACTGTACTGGGCATGGGCAGAGCAGCTCTAGCACTAAGAAGTGCAATATCTAAGATAACATGTTCACCAGATCAGCTTAACAGCAGATTGGAAATGACAAAGGAAGTGTTGACGACCTTAAAGACAGATCGATAGAAATTATCCAATCTGAATGATAGAAAACAAAGACCAACACTAGTGAAAACAAAAACAAAGGCAGAAAGTAAAGAGATATATACTCCAAGGTTCTTACATGCTATATGCAGGGGCACAATATTAACTCTAAGTACATTGCGAGAGGTTAAATATGCATATTGTAATGCTGAGAACAACCAATAAAAATTAATAATAATAACTTAAGAGACAGTTAAAAAGCCAATAATGTATTAAAATTCTAAAAATATAATTTCATATAGCAAAAAGAAAAAGCATAAAAGAAAATATGAGAACAAAATATAAAGAAAACTAGCATAAAATAGCAAAATGGTAGTCTGAAACACAACTATATCAATAATGACATTATTTTTAAGGCAAGACTCATCTATACACTGTTTACAAGGGTTATACTTCAAAATAAGCAGAAATCAGGCAACTTGTCCTGTTTTTAATTATTATAATACCCATGACCAATGAAGCACCTTCCTTCTTTAAAAATCTAATGATTCCACATGTATATGTGGATGTGCACAGACACAAACATATATGTAACGTGTAAATATTGTTTATGCTCAGGATGCTATTATGGTCAAGTGTGCACGTGCCCAAACCCAAAAGACGGCGGAAGAGGCAGTTTGCCAAGCTGGTGTCGCCATGCGCTGCTCCTGTCTCTCCATCACAGGTCACTGTCGGGGAACCAGAGGACTGGTTGTGTAACTGCGTGATCCTGCCAACACATGGTCATAATTGTTGGCAAAGAAGGGAACACAAGGCAACGTAACGACTTTGCTCATTGCCTTTCGGTGCAGGATCAATGCAGCCAACAGTACCGGGTGTCGGCAGCTAAGTCCAGCTGTCAGTTCACATACGACGACAAAGCTGAGCAGATTTTCTGGTTTTTTAAAAGCTCCTGTTCGCAGAGAGTGCTCTGACTCCGTGTCTCTTCCTTGCATCGGATGTGTGTTTTCACTGCTCAAAGCAATCTGTCTGCTTTTATATCCCTTGAACATATTGGGTGTGTCCGTGGAGAATTCTTAGGAAAGTCATGCTGAGGTTGAACAGTAATGAGAGAAGCAAACCACTGGTATGAGGATGAAAGTGCCCAGGTGGGCACACTCTATAACTGGCTGGCATCGCCAAGCATTAGTGAGTAAAGTATTAGTGTAATTAGCTGCCATCCATGGGGGCTCTTCACTAGACGCTGTGCAAACACACGTCATCTCTAACCCCTGCAGCATGCGGAGAGATGGCGTCTGCCTTTGGAAGCAGGAGGCAGGCTCCTCGGAGGCTAATCTGCCAGGAGCAGAGCTGGGACTTGAATCTTGTCCACCTGTCTTCTGCCATCCATTCTGGCCACGCTACTATCTCCGTGCGATATGTGCTTAATCTTGTCCCTTTCTTCCGGGTCATTCACTCAGCCGCTTTGGGGTCACAGGCAAGCTTCCAGGACCTGATAAAACCCATGGGTCCCCGTGCCCCACACTGTGCTGCACCCCAGTGCGGACCTGCACACCCAGACCCTTGGCCTTGGGCTCTGGGCTAGCTGTGGCTGATTAGCACGGTCACCTACCCCTCCAGGTGCTGTGAGTCTGAGGGCACCATTGGTCCCCATGGAAACCAGGAGGCATGGATTCAGCTCTCTGGGGACAGGTTACACCTCTGGCCTTGCTCAATGATGTCACATTTACATACTCTCAGTTACACATACTGTCTTCATGTGTGTGTATGTGTGTGTATGTGTTTCTACCCCCAAAAAGCAGCAACTCGCCACCATGCTTCCTGCTCTAGGCTGCACTGGCCCCAGACACCAAGCCAAGGCCCTGGGTGCCAGCTCCCCTTTAGCTCCTCCTCCAAGCACTGCCCAGTCATAACGAAGAATAAGTGCCCTCAGGGCAGCGGCCACAACCGTCTGACAGCCCCAGGCCGGGCGCATTCTCCTCACATCTCGTCCCAGGAATGAGCTCAACCTGCTAAAAAGTCAGGAACTCCCTGCACTCCATGGCACATGACTGTACTGATGGCCTCACATACTGCAGGCGAGGTGAGCTCGGACTTCCCTCCTCCCTGACGCACCAGCAGTGTGAGGGCGACACTGGACTCACTGCACCGGAAGAGCTGGGCCCTGCCACGCCGCGTCCATCATCCATCATCCGTCGTCCATCGTTCATTGTCCGTCGTCCATCGGGAGAGCTGGGAGCTGGGCACTGCAAGGCTGTGCTTGGTTGCATTAAAGGAGCTCATGGGAACTCAGGAACTGAGCTGGAGGCGCAGGGCAAGTGGTGGAGGGCATTTGGCTGAGTGAGGCTAACAAGCTTAGCCCCTGATGCCTTTCCTACCAGCCCACAGTGTCTACATTGCCATTTGAAGGGGGAGTCCGCAGGCCTTACTCCTAAGTGTCGTCTGGGAAACTGAGGAGGAACACAGCATGAAGTGTTGCACTCTCTACTGCAGTCTCCCTCCTGCGCCATTGAGCTCGGTCTAAACTCTGGCTGTGGGTCGACAAGTAGAAAAGTTCATTTCATGAATCAACTGGGTGTCCACGGTATCCAATAACCCGTCATCGATCCATTCCCTCTGAATGTACGGCCGCAGGGGCGGAGCCACTGGGTCACAGCGTCTTTGCTAACACCAATCTCGAGTTCATTCCCTTCTAAGGCCAGAGGTCTGGCTGCTTGTGACCTGTCACCTTTTCTTTCCTAGGGTCACATGGATCTGACAGCCCTCGACCTAGGGAAGTGTTCCCGCCAACCACACACTGGTCCCCTCACCCCCCCTCATGCTTCACACCAGGGTGGGGGGGACGGGGGGCCTCACGGCCAGGGTGCCAGGGTAGTCGGATAACCTCAGAGGGTAGATGGTTCGCCTGGGTCTGCCCGCTAAGCCGAGGGAGAGGCAGGACTGATGCTCGGTTATCCGCCAGGCCGCCAGCCTCCTGTGTGGGGGAACAAGCATATGAACCCCGTGGCCAAGACTGCAAAGTGAGTGGCAGCAGCCACTGTGGTCTGGTCAACAGCAGGACCGTGTCCCCACCCGGGAGTCCCTTCTCTCAGAATTCCGGAGCATCACAGCAAGCAAGAGCCATCAGCTTGCAGGTGACTGGTGGCCAAACTCCTGGCCTGCGGGCTGCCACACCTGGCCTCTGGCGTCGCCACTCAGGGGACCCTGGGACGGCGCTCTGACCACACGGAGCTCTGCATCAAGGAGGAGCAGGGACAAAAGATGGTGGAGCGTGAGCTTCACCCAGAGACTAGCGTCTGAAGGACACAGGGCGACCCTGGGGAGAAGCCCCGTGGGAAGCTGCAGAGACCCCTGGCAGGGAGGCCCCGCAGAGCCATGGAGAGCCGACCACCCCGCAGGGCCCGCCAGTGTGACCAGCTATGGCGGGTCTGCAGAGAACAGAGAACAAAGGAACGCCTGGTGGGGAAAGACCACAGAGCAGAGCCTATACCCAGGCCCCTCCTCTATCAAGTGGACGGCCCCTCACTCTTGGGCCTTCAACCTCCTCCTTTTCCAGGCCAGACTCGCCTTAGCCATCGAGCGAGCTCACACTACTCCATCCTAAAACATCTCCCCCACCGGCCTTCCTCCAACCCGTCTTCTCAGGAGAGCTGGATACCGCCTCCCTCTGCTCCTTGGTTACTCTTGACTGTCGAGCCCATTAAAACGCTGTCCTGTCCCCTCCAAGCCCTGAGAAGGATCTTGATAAGGTTACCGAGGACTGACTGCCAAGTTCAAGGGCAAAGAGCTGGCCATGCTCTTTGAGAGTCTCCACCGCTGCCAACTTCCAGACCCCTGCCTGCGTCATCCCATCCTAGACCGTCCCGTCCCAGGGCCCTGAGTGCTGGTGCTGCCGCCCTGGGCCCTCTTCTCAGTCTGCACAGTCCCCCTGGGGCGCCCTCCGCATGGTTTACAGGGCAGCCTCACCTGGAGCGCCATCCCTGAGCTCACGGCACTGCACCATGTGAAATGCATCCGTATTTGTTGGTCACTGTCAGTCACCTCTTTTGTGAAGCTTTCTCAAAGACAAGCTTCCCTCGATCAGCTTACCCATGGGACCAACACACATTTGCCTAATACAGTGGTTCTCAACTTTCTGGCCCTTTGACACAGTTCCTCATGATGTGGTGACCCCCAACAATAACATTATTTTCATTGCTACTTTATAACTGTAATGTTGCTACTGTTATGCATCGTAATGTAAATATCTGACATGGAGGATGTATTTAGGTGACCTCTGTGAAAGGGTCGTTTGACCCCCAAAGCGGTCACGATCCACAGGTTGAGAATTGCTGGCCTAATACCTACCACGCACCAAGCACCGTGAAGATGCTGGAGATACGGCGTCAAGCACAACTAAACGGTACAGAAGCAGGAAGGTCCCTGGGCTCACAGAGCTTCTGATCTAGTGGCAGACAGGCAACAACAACAAATAAACATGTGTTTCAAACTCTGAGCACAGTGAAGAGAGTGAGTAGCCATAGTAATGCAGAACCCAGGGGCTCAGAACCAAGGGCTGGTCTCGGTCCTGCTGGCCGCTTTACCCTCTTTGAGCACTTGTTTCCTGGTCTCTCGCAGGCTCCTGGCTCACAGCACACCTGTGCTCCGTTTATTCTTTCCTACAGACAGGCCCAGACAGGGAGCCGCCAGGTCTGTGTGATGAGGATGTGAGTGATCTCATTAATGAACCAACTGTTGATGAGTCCAGGGAAGGCTCAGTTTGAGAAATCCAACTAGTCAAGCATCCCGTGCCAGGAAGTATGATCCGGAGTCTCTAGTTTCGTTAAATGCCAGTTGACAGACATTTCATGTCTCTGAAACTGACCAGAACTAAGAGAACTAAGTGTCGGTTCTGGTGAGAGAAACAGCACAATTCAGGATTACTCAATTTCCTTACCAACTGAGGCCCCACCGTCCCTTTGCGAATCCAGCCAGGCCAAGGAATCAGCACTCCTGGGCTGAGTCCCCAGGATAGGAGCAGGAACCAGGGCACAGGGGACCCAGCTAGCTGGGCGGGCCTGTCTGCAGCCCAGCCCAGTTCCCAGGGAGCCTGGACAGGGCTCGTCCGTCCGAGAGCTGGAGGGACGGCTGCTAGGGTCTCCATGGAAGTTACTCTGAAAGATCCCAGATCTGATACTTCACAGCCCTTCCCGCAAATGTGCAGAGGGCTCCGGGGCAAGTCACCAGCAGCAAACGCTGGGAGGCAAGAGCAGGACCAAGGACGCCGCCACCTTGTTGTCACTCTCCCAGCAGGCTGAGCAGCCAGGATGAGGGACGGCGGGGGACAGGGCTAATGGGCAGGACAGGCAGGAGTGATGGTGGGCATGGCAGTGGTCAGGCAACTCCACAGCCAAAGGCCTGAACAGCTGGCCCTGCAGGTACCTGGTGGGTGGGACTCACTGGCCGAGAGCTGGCTCCACAGGACAGACGGGGGCTGTGCGCCCCAGAACTCACGCAGCAGATGGGAGAGGAGTGGAAAGGCCACTGGACCCGAGCCGGCGGCTGGGACGGCCCCCAGCGCCTGGGGCTTCTCTGAGCATCACTTTCCTCAACCACAAAACGCAGGGAAATGGCTGCCTCACCTCACTGTTAAACGAGGGTGAGGTCCCATGGACATGAATGTTTGAGGCTTTTGGAAAATTATAAAGGAAATAATTTTCCTAGCAAATCCTTTTATGGCATTTTCTATGAGCCGAGCAGTGGCCTATACACTTTACAAGTATTACTCCAAAATTACCCGAGGTGGGGGACTGTTGCCATCCCCATTTGAGAGAGAGGACGGGCACAGAGAAGGTAGGACCCTTGCCCACAGGCACACAGCTGGTAAAACAGAGCAAGGCCGGGCCGCAGACACGGAGCCCACGCTCTCCACCACGGCACCGGCACCGCAGGTGGCTCCTGAGAAGAGTATTCTTCTACTCGCATTAAAAAACCAGCACCAGCACCAGCCTGCTCGGTTCTCCGTATTTCACAAGCTCTGTCTTACGTAACTGTCACATAGCCCTGCGAGGTGGTTAGTATCCTACACCTTTGTGTAGAGGAGGAAAGTGCGGCTTGAACATCTCTGGACGTGCATTTCACATTATTTTTCTAGTAATGCGGAGAGCTGTGTGATCCCAAATTGTTCATAGCCCCATCTAACCTTAGGTGACCAGACGACCCGCTTTTGGCAGGACAGTCCCGATTTTTAACCATGTGTCCCGTGTCCCACAGTGTTTTTTAAAAGTCCCGATTTTTGGAAAGAGACATATGTACTACTCTTTGTAATATTTTAAGTAATAATTAACCCTCCCTCCCCCCCGGTCAACGGTGTCCTGCTTTACCAATGTTAAAATCTGGTCACCTTACTCTAACCCCTCCCACCTATGGACGTGACTCTGGAAATGAAGATCCCAAACCAGCAACAGTGCGCAAAAGAAAACCCGCCCGGAAAAACAGGCGAGGGTGTGGAACGGCCGGCCTCGCAGGGACGCGATCAGGGAAACGCCCTGCAAAGCGACATTTGCGTTCTGCCCCAAACCATCTCCTTCACTGGCCCATCCGAGGACCTGAATTCTGACAGGAGAAAGTCATTCTTTGAGTGAACACCCTTCCAGTTAAAAAGTATCTTTGGAAGAAAAGCAAATGATCACGTGCGTGCCAGTGGATTAGTTCATAGCCTCCTCTGCAGGGTGGCAGCTGGCGGTGGCTGGCTCCAGCCTGCACACAGGGTGACCTGAAATTTACAAGGTCACAGGATGGGCTCAGTGCATAAGACAAGCCAGAAGGCGAGGCTGAGCTGAGATCCTGAGTGTGGGGTTGAAAGCTGGGGCCGAATCCAGGGGTGCAGGGACTGAGAGCCCCGGGCAAGATGGGAGCAGGGACCAGGGACACTCCAGCCAGACACAGCAGGGGGGTCCCCTGGGGCCTCCCTCCCTCTGGAGTTCCAAAGCCCGCCTCAGGGGAGTGCTGTGTGTCCCATGAACACGGTGGGTGTCGCTGTGACATGAGCGGGGCGGGATTCGCGCAGAGTAGGAGACTTTGTCACAGGAAACATGTGAGGGCCGGAGGGGAAGGGCGAGGAACGAGCAGCAGGGGCGCTCTCGATGGTTAGGCTGGAAGGATTTGTTCCCAGGTGGAAACCAGAAAGCTGCCTGGAGCCAGCATGAGATCGGGCAGGAAGCAGAAAGGACAGAGGGCGGGATGTATGAAGGAGGACGGAACACAGAGAGAACACCAGGCGGAAGGCGGGTGTGGCTGTAGGGATCCATCTCCAGACCGTGCAAGCCAGCGATGCCTGAGCGTCAGCTGAAACAGGCCTCCCGCGTCTCTGTGGGTCCCACACAAAAGGGCCCTCAAAGCCACAGGACTCTCCAGGGCAAGGACTGGCCTTTAAACCCATCGGAGCCCCCGCTACTCTGGGTCCTCCCCAGTGCCTGGCAGAGGGTCCGGGTCAACCACACTCCCCAAACTGCACAAGCCACACCTTCCCCGTCCACTGTCTGCTGCCCTTCCTGGGCCCTCCTGTCCCGAGGACATCCACCTCTTCTCCTGCTGGAGCGGGGCCCAGGCCGAGGCAGCAGCTCTCACTCAGGTCCTCCTGCCGAGAGAGAGAGAGAGAGAGAGAGAGAGAGAGAGAGAGAGAGAGAGAGAGAGAGAGAGAGAGAGGCATTTCTGTCCCAGGAGCCGGCCTTCCTTTGCTCCCAGTGACAACAATGTGAGGAATGAAGTGTGGCTGGGGACAGTCCCCAGGGGCCCGCATTTGGTATTAAAGGAACTTCCAGGTGCTTGGGAGGATAATCTAGGGGGGCGGGGGAGGGAGTTGTGTTGGGTTGTGTTTTGAAAATCCTTTTAAAGGCCCCTGAGGCTTGAAGGGGAGGCAGGGGAATTATAACTGCTATTGCCAAGGAGGTGGGGAAGGGGGTGGGTGAGGACTGCCAGCCTGCGCTCTGCTCAGGCTCAGTGGCACCCAGGGCTCCAAGACCAGGGCTGGCCCTCCAGCCTGAGGAGCGGTGAGGCGAAGCGAGGTGGGAGAGTAGGGATACTTCCCCTCTCAGAGCCCAGCCAGGCTTCACACCAAGGGACGGTGCCTCCTGGTTTCAGAGACGACCTCGCACAAGCACTTCCTGAAGCCGCCAAAAATCACCCTACAGGGCAGCACAGAGCCCTGTAGCTGCTAAGGCACCGAACACACTCAGAAAGGCGTCCAGGGCCCCTAATGGTCACCCAGAGTCACAGTCGAGAGACCCTGCAAACCCGAGAGCAACGCCTCACCAACTATCGAGCTGAGCCCTGGACCAGGAGGGCACTGTTTCACACGCTGAAGACTCATTTGTTCCATCCAAGTGAGGAAATCGAGGGCTGGCACCCACAGGTGGCTGGGGAAAGTGAGGCAGCTCAGGAGGCGGTGTCTGAGGACTACTCCAGGCTGCATGAGTCAAGTAAATAGAATTCCATAGACAGGAGGCTGGGTGCTGGCAGGAGGGGCCAGAGAAGCCTTCCAGATAGACGGGGTGGGGAAGCAGGTTTACAGTGCAAGTGCATGAAACAAACATAGAGCATATTCTTGTATTATTATTTAACTAGAGATCCAGTGCACGAAATTTGTGCACTGGGGGCAGGGGTGGGGGTTGTCCCTCAGTCCAGCTTGCACCCTCTCAAATCTGGGATCCCTCAGGGAATGTTCACCGCCTGATGTGGGACTGGGCCTAAACTGGCATCCCTCTCACAATCCGGGACTGCTGGCTCCCAACCACTCGCCTGCCTGCCTGATTGCCCCTAACCACTCCCCAGCCAGCCTGATCGACACCTAACTGCTCCCCTGCCAGCTTGATCACATCCAATGCCCTCCCATGCAGGCCTGGTCACCCCCAACTTCCCTCCCCTGCCAGCCATCTGTGGTGGCCATCTTGTCCCCACATGGGGCGGCCATCTTGAGTGAGGGCATGATGGTCAATTTGCATATCTCCTCTTTATTGTATAGGATTATCCTATTATTGTCCATACCAACAACTGTGAGCCTGCTTTTGTCCACCCTGTGCCTCGCGTGGCCCACTCCCAGCAATGCAGATGCTAAGGCTGTTTTTTCTAGAGTCTCGTTGGGCCTGTGGGCCAGGTACTCTAGTCCACAGTGGCCAGGTATCTGTCAGGCTCATCCGTTCTGTGGTAATGAGGATGAAACTCCAGTCTAAGAGTCTGCAGAGACAGCAGAAACACAAAGGGCAGCTATTACCCAAAAATAGGGTCCCCACTGGCATCTCGAAGGACTGCAAGAGACCAGGCTCCCTCAGGTAGCGGGCCAGGAGAAGCTCGGTGTGGTGCATATTTGCAGTCGTGATGTGATGGGGCACCGTTTCATTCATTCTAGCTCGGCTCAGCTGCCATGGGTCACCATGGCAACGCACAGCCCAGACACAGGTTTTATAACCCTTTTTGTGCCTGGTAGGTGTGGCTCAGTGGCTGAGCGTCAACCTATGAACCAAGAGGACATGGTTCCATCCCCACACATGCCTGGGTTGCAAACTCCATACCCAGTGTGGGGCGCGTAGAGGCAGCTGATCCATGATTCTCTTTCATCATTGATGTTTCTATCTCTCTCTCCCTCTCTGAAATCAATAAAAATACATTTTTTAAATTTTTTTGTGCCCTGGCTAGTATGCCCCGTGGTTAGAGCATCAGACTGCATACTGAAAAGTCTTGGGTTTGATTCCCAGTCAAGGGTGTATCTGAGTTGTGGGTTCACTCCTCGCCCCTGGTCTGGGTGCGTGGGGAAGGCAACCAATCCCTGTCTCACATCGATGTTTCTCTCCCTCTCTCTCTCTTCTTTCCCCTCCCGTCCACTGTCTCAGATAAGCAATGGAAAAAATACCCTAGGTGAGGATTAACCAAAACAAAAAAACCTTTTGTAACTACCCAGACTATTTGCGACAGGCCAGGTATGCCCGCAGGTGGGCAGTGGTGTGGGACCACAATCTGATTCCTTCCATAGCCTCCTCCCTGAGGCTCCACATTTCTGCAGCATTCCTGCCGTGGACTAAGCCAGAGGGAACGTAATCCCTGTTCTAAGTCGGGTTTTATTTATTTCCAGGAGTGCGAAAGCAAACATGTAGCGAGATTAAAGTGTTTGTACCCCCTTTTCAGCCAAGGGAGCTCTAATCCTCCTGCTAATGAATGCCAGGCCATAGCTGTTTTTGTTAATTTCATCTCCGTTAAAAATATAGACGCAGACGAGCGTGCTTGACTAAAATAACCATCTGACATTTGGAAGGTGTTCACTTCATTTCAGCAGAGCGGTTGGAGAGGTTCCCCTTCACATGTGACAAGGACACGGAGCTGCCCGACACGGGTTGGCAACAACATAGCTATCCTGGCTGTGACAGGGACACCCCGGTGCACTAGGGAGATGGGGAGAGGGCGTCAGACCTCAGAGGCACCAGCCACGGTCTCTGTGGTCCCAGAAAGCAGCACAGAAGTAGACACGCTCTTCTCTCTGTCCTCTAACGACACCTCCAGAACTTTTCTACACTTCATTCCTGAAATTACCAACCTCCCAACCAGTTGCGAGAGGCCGCTGGCAGGAACACTGCTCCGCGTGTCGCAGAGACTTTCAGAAATATACGGGTATTCCTGTGGGGGACGGGTATGATGGACAGGAGGGCTCCACACCCGACAGGCCCCAGTGCCCCGTGCAGCCTCACCCTCCTCAGCTCACTGCTCGCCAGGACTCCCCTCGGAAGATGGGAAAGGCATTTAAAAACCCACGGTAGGAAGATGTTTAAAAACACTGGAAAGCATTCAAGGAGAGCTATGTCCGAGTTCAGAGTGGAAGCGGGACTGGTTTTTAAATCTTCCCAGGGTGGTCGTGACTGCACTTCCCCCATAACGCATTGCTACATGTTGTAACTCTGTGCTTAATAATCATGTGAAGGTGACTCGATGCGGGTATTTCAAAAGATAATTCAGTAATGACATTTTATGTATGCACTTAGTCTAAGAAGCTTTACTAAATTTCTGGTAACATCCTGAGTATTCTAAATCCTTGTTTATTTTCTCACTTCTAAATACTAGGACCCAAAACATTTCCCTGACCGTGAAACAACAATTAGCTGATCATTTAATAAATGGAATTGTTCTCATTGGAGACACCATGTCTTCATGATCCCGGAATTAAGAAGGAACAGTGAGGGCGCCTCTAGAATCACCAACAGGACTTTGGTGAATACAAAAATCATAAACAGGAAAAATGAAACTAAAAAGCCTGACAAGCAGGGAACTGCCAGAAAAGTTCCTGTCACTGGACTAACTGTGAGAGCAAATAGCCACAGCGTGGCCAGGTGGGCGACAAGGCCCCAACCGTATAGCCGGGACCACCACCCTCCCTAGGGCGTACTGCTTACGCTTACGGGAGAATCGAAAGACCCGCGGCCCCTCTCAGGGCGCCGTGCATCTCGAGGTCCCAGACACCGTGAGCGCCTCCTCCTGCACTCTGATCCTGCTTCAGAATTTTAAGTCTTAGATTCCAAGAGAGTCCTGCCTGGGGGCCAATATGTACAAAAAGGAAAACCTCTGAGCAAGGACTGTTTCCAATCACCCTCTAAATAAACAACGAGGGATGTCCCTCCCTCTCCCTCTCCCTCCCTCCCCCTCTCTCTCTCTCTCTCTCTCTCTCTCTCTCTCTCACACACACACACACACACACACACACACACACACACACACGGGGCCGCAGCCTGGGGATGGCGCTGCATATTCCAGGCCCATCCCCCTGCGATTTAACACAGACGACGATTTGTGACCTGGCTGCGTTTGATTTTTATGTTCCTTGCATTTTATTATGCCAGGACCGGGGCCAGCCACAGAGGAAATCCAGCAGAAATGGAACAGTGGCCTCTGTCTTTCCACGGGTGGCTCCTCTGAGGAGGAACTGGGGCCCAATTTTGACCTCCAAGAAGAGTCCCAGGAACAAAACCAAACTAACCGCCCTCCCTGCACATCCTCCGCGACCTCGATAAACGCACAATTAGTTCATTCAGGTCCCAACAGAGGCCAGTCCCTCAACCATCCTCTCCAAGGGGCTGCCGATCAGCAAGTCCAAAAAAGATGTTACAGAGAGGCTCTCAGAGGGGTGCATGCGGAGCCCCGATTCGCCCATCTTCACAGAGCCCGGCTGCTCCACAAGCAGAGGAGGCCCTGGGGTCAGCCCGAGAGAGGCTCCCGGCCTGCGATCTGCTGACACGTGAGGAGTTATGCTGCTGGGAGAGCAGCCCGGAAGACAGCACCGCCATCCCAGACGGCTCCGACGAGCAATCCCGGGATGATGATAAACCTCACGTGAGGGGACAGACCCCGCCGACGGCTGAGCCGCCAGGCTCAGAGAGGACACAGTATCCACTTGAGTTCACCGCAGCCTCTCCTGTCTCCACTTCAGTCCAACTATAGTATCTGTTTGGAAAAACCTTAGGGAAACCTCCAAACCACCCACATCGCAGGACTCAGTTAAACAGGGACCAGCAGTTCTGTAAATAGACGTCCCCGAGGCTGAGAAGTATCTTGGTCGTCTGCTCACTTCGGGAACACGGCAGAGGCTGGGTCCAGTCCTTAACCACCCGCACGCACCTCCAGCGTCCTGGTCATGTGCCGCCCACCTGACTTCTCCAATCCTGGGAGTGATCACCCCACCGGACCAGTCCTTTTCCTCGGATGGCTCGTCATGAACAATGAAGGTCCCACCCAGTTCGTCTCTGGACGTGCGTAAATCAGCGCACCCCACTCGGGCTCTCCACACTTATTTATTTTGGATGGCCACGAGACGAATTGCTCCTCAGGGCGTCCTCGTGTGGGACAGAAATACTCAACAACGCATCCTGAAGCTTTCAAATGAGTGGCCGTGCGCCTAAGGTACTTCTGTCAATTCCTTTCTTTTTTAATCAGACAAATTCGGTGCTTGACATCGAGAAGGTGTGACGACTGGTTGATGGAGTAGACATTTCACTTTTTAACTGGCTGCCTGACACCAGGAACAGGCAGCTAATAATTCAACTGCAAAACTGCCCAACAGCCAGCAATGCACATACGAGCGGCTGGAATATACATGACAAACTTGCCTGGTGAATGTGAGGGTGATGTGCACGGCGCCCGGGATGCACAGCAGCTGTCTGCTTCGTCACTGCTGTGTCTAGAAAGAGCGTTTGGAGTTCATGGGTTTGGAGACAAGGACACCTCCTGGATGCTCGCTTCCTATGACGTGCCCCCAATCCACCACCATCATGTCCAACCACTTCAACGTCTGTCGTATTTTCCTCTCCATTTGCCTTGGCCGGGCCTCAAATTTTCCAAAGATCCAATGAAAGAAAAGCAAAATTATGTTTACAAATGCACGAGTTAGAGGAGACGAGCTTTCGGTTTCATGACTCTGCTCTACAATCGGACTATGTTCCTCTCGAGGGAAAGTGCTGGCCATCCGGACGCTGCCACCCTTTCCCGCCTGCACTCTCAGGACAAGGGCCTTCCGGAAATGCTTGGTGGCCAGGATACTGCTGAGGAAGGCAGAGGCACCGGCTGCATGCCCCCTGAGGGCAGACTGAGGCTAGTCCCCAGCAGCCTCGTGCCCGCCCCAGCCCCCTGCCCTGCACATAGAAGCAGCTCTGTGCAATAATAAAGAAGGAGTTTGTCTTGAGCCCAACTTTAAAACAAAGAAACAAACAAACCTCTCCTTTCTCTCCCACCATGCAGACTAACACTATAAAGAAGATCAAATATATTAAAACCCGTTTTGTTGGAAGAATGACAGTGGGTGGGGTAGAGAAGGAGGGGGGCAGGGGGAATAAAATTAATCCAAAAAAGCCACTGACAGGCGGGGCACAGGCAAGGAGCCTCGGCGTCCCAGCACCCGTCTTGGACCTCTGCACTTCTGAAATATCTGTTGAAATTAAAATGGAAGCCCTCCCTGCACCATCGCCGTCTCTCGGAACAGCGCGGCTGCTCGCCCTCCTCTCTAAACCCTCCTGGCTCTGGCCAACAGCTGGCTAACTGATCCCTGCAATTTTCTCTCCGCAGAAACAGTTTTCGAGGGGAGAAGGGACCCTAAGTGGGCTAATCAACCAGCCGCCAAGCCTGCGGGCTGAGGTGGAAGGTCACGGTGTGTGAAGGGCCTACAACTGTCTCCCCTCTTGACACAGCCTGGCTTCCTTAAAGGAGACCACCAGCCAGACAGCTGTGTTGACCCTCAAGCCTTTTCTGATTTCTTTTTGTTCAACAAACAGAATAGGAATTCACAACCCAAATCCCTTCCCTATGGATGTGGACAGTCGGGTAACCGTCGATAAGCAGAAAGATAAAGACTGGGTCTGCACAATCCCACAACCTTCAGCGAAAAGCGAGCAAACAGCTTTCTGCAGAGGTGAGAACTGCGTGGGCAAAATCTGCTCGGTGACCTGAAAACTGCACCTCTCCCTCGGACACTGTAGCAGTAGACAGATAGCCAGGGACAGACACACGCCTGTCTTTTTTTAATGCCAACCACGACTACCACTCTGGCACGGAGACGTGTGTTTTCTTTCTGTACTGTTCTGCAGCGTACAGCTCACCCACATCAAACGCGTGTTTTCTTAGAGCTGAAAATGTAAAGGTACCTCTTCCAAACACACCCAAAAGGCCCCGCACTGTCCACACGGGGGTCAGTTCAAGCATATCCTGGCGAAGCAGCACTGAGCGGCAGGAAGAACAGTTCGTGTGGGATCACAGCTTTGTCACATTTAAACCCAAACGCGGCAACGCGGAGAGGAACGCATTTGTTTTCCCTGTTCACGGGGCTTCCGCACACCCCTTCGCGGTGTCTTCAGTAACAGGCCAGGACAGCTTTCCACACACTGACCCCTCCACCACCCTCGGGGTGCTGCCCCTGCATTCACCAGCGACAAATGCGTGCGGAATTAATTCTCCCGGAGGCTCCCTCGCCCACATCACCAGACCAGTCCCGCGGCACAGAAACAGGCCTCGGTCTCAGCCGCTCTCCGTCCTTCCAGACCTTCTGAGGCTGTGAAGTCAGCGTCCTGTTAACCAGCCCTTTTGCCAAGGAGAGCAGTGCCCCTCCGCTTAGCTCCTCAAAGCCAACCCTAAGGCACAGGCAGCCTCACCCCGCTTTGAGCAGCAGGAAGTCCAGATTCCCAGCAACCCGCCTTCTGAAATACCTGCCTCCCAGCTCGCCTCAAAGCACTGGGATGTGCTAGGCAGGAGGGGGTTCCGGGCTGCGTGGCCCAACGCACGCCCTGGGGACCGGGAGGGGGCGGGATGGACGCAGGGCTGCGTCAGGCCCCAGGGGCAGCCCCAGGGTGGCCCAGCAGCCGTTGGGGGATGGGGAAGGGAAGGGCAGAGCGCAGTGAAAGAAAAGACAAACGGGTGTGCACCGCAGTATCAAGTTCGAGTGCAATGTGTCAGGACCGCAGTGGACAAAGCAGGGGAAACCGCGCAGGGGGCTGGGGTCTCGGATCCACGCAGCATCCCGTTGGCATCAGCGTGTGGGGAGCGCAGACGGGTGGGTCAGGTGGGCTGGGAACCAGCAAGGATACACGGCAGCCCTTAGGACACCCCAGGGAAGGGGAATTGGAGGGCACGACCTTGATGGGCATCCCAAGTCGGGGCAGGGGCCCTGAGGACTGAAAACTGGGCCAACCGACCAGGAAAGGGAGTCTCCCTGGCGAGTCCCGGGCGGCGGCGGCCTGCGCATTTCTCCCCCTCCCGGCGGTGTGCAGGGCACCCGCTTCTCGGGCGTTCGGAGGGCGTGCGCGGACACTTACTTCTCGTAGTGGAACTTGCAGTACAGCTTCTGGTCCCGGTAGAAGCAGGTGGTCTCCAGGGGCTCCTTGCAGGAGGCGCACTGCACGCACTGCTCGTGCCAGAAGCTGTCGTTGAGCCGCAGCAGGAACCTGTCCGAGATGACGCGCTGGCATCCCTCGCACACCGACCTGGGGCTGGCTGCTCGGCCTGCAGCGGCAACAAAGGTTCGTGAGGTGAGCGTCACGGGGTCGGCGGCCGAGCCACCACCTCCGCGGGGGTCCCTGAGGCCCCACCGCGGGAAGCCCCGTGTGACCCCCGCAGCCCGGTTTGGAGACAGAAAAATCAAACCTCTAATCAACTCGAAGGTTTAAACTCTGCCCGCGGAGGGAGAGGAAACCTCCGGGTATGCGCGTCCTGCGAAATCAGCCTGGCCACACCTCGGGCTCCGAGTCTATCAGCCACGAAATCGCGCACTCGGGGCGTCTGCGGATGCTTATTAAAACCGAGTGCGTAAAAACAATTTTGTTTGGTTTTACTTCTGCTAAAACGAAGTTCTAGGTTTCCTTTTATTTTTGAGAGACTTTATATTTTTTCTTTTCGTCTCCAAGAAGTCCCGCGTACAGGAAAAATACCCTCTCACCCCAGGCAAACTCAGTGTATTCAAACCAGTGAGCCCCAAACTGTCGCGTCCGGGCCGCTGTGCAAATTGCAGGTGGCTTTTCATAATGAGGCATCAAAATAAAGAGAAGGGGGAAACCGAGGGAAGCAACAGCGGAGATCTGGGAAGCCTGCGGGCTCAGCGACCGGGTGGAGAGCGATCCGACTCAGACCCACCGGGCAGCTGGGTCCTATGGGTCCTACCCCTTGGACTTCTGTTTCGATCCTTTAGTTTGGGGGATGGGGAACGCTTGGTCGCCTTTGCTGGCACATTTCACGGTGGTTGAAAGAAGGCCTTGCCCGGGGAACCAGCCTTGGGCACGGCGCCCCCAAGGACCTGCCCGTCCCCGTTTCCCAGTTACGCTCCAGGCGTTTCCCCGCTTCCCCTTCGGGCCCCCAGGCTGGAGAGAGGCGGTCGCCAGGGCCTCAGCAGGTAGGCTGGGCGGGGCGGCCAGACGCTTCTCACGGCGGATGTTCTCTACTCTCTCTGCCCCGACTCCTGGTGGGGACGTGCCCGTGGAGCCCAGGGCGCACCTCGCTGCCCGCTTCAGGCGGAGGCGCGCGCCCCACTCCAGGACCTGCCAGCCCGGCCCTGCGCCCCTCCAGGCCTCCCGCGATGGGAAGTTTGGGGACGGGCCCTGCAAGAGAAGGGGAGACCGCTTCTCCCCCGAACTGCTCCTCTTCACCTTCACCCGCGCCAGCGGTTCCGAGTGACGGAACACAGGACAAACGAAAAGACCTCCCTTACAAACAAACGAAGCGCCCGCTCCCCAAACCTGAAAGGTGCAAGGGGCGGGCTAGGCGGGGTGCGGTCCCGGTCCGAGTCTGGGCCGCGTGTGGACGTTCTGTGCGGCCGCGGGGGCGCCGTCCCCACGCGGTCCCTCCGAAGGGGCCCGGCAAGCGGGACGAGCTACGGCTCCAGCTAATTAAAGCCGCGGCGAGGGCCCCGCCGGGCAGGCTAATCCCGGCCGCGCTGCCCACCGGCCCGGAAAAGCCTGTGGTCCGGGCGGAGGCCCAGCCTGGGCTGCGGTCGGTCGGCGGGTGCGAGAGCCTCCCGGACCTGGGCGCCGGCCTCGGCCTGGCTCCGGGCGGCATCTGAGAGGCATCCGTCAGCCCCGGGAGGAAAAACCCGGCCCCGGTTGCTTTGAATCACTTGTCACTCAAAACGCCTGCGAGCAGCGGCTTTGGGGAACGCGGTGCTGCCAGCGCGCGAGGCCGAGTCCGCCGGTCGGTCTGGACCCGGAGGGACCCGAGGGGCCGGCGGATGGATGGACGGGTGGTCAGCGGAGTGGAGGAAGCGGGGCGCTGGCTTCCCCGTTGCCCGGTGCGTCCCCGCAGGTTGGCTCCAGCCCGGGGCCTGGTGCAGAGCAGGGCGCCGAGGGCGCGAGGCCGGAGCACTCACCCAGCAGCGAGGAGAAGGAGGCCGAGGTGTCCATGGCGCCCTGGAAGTTTTCCTCCATCTTCAGGCCGTCCAGCATGTTCGGGCCGGGCCGCGGGGACCTGCGCAGGACGGGAAACGCCGCTCTGGGCGTCCGTGCCCCTGGAGGCGCCGCGCACTCCTGGGAGCGGCGGGCGGGCGGGCAGGGGCCGCGGGGCAGAGGCCGCCAGCAGGAGCCGGTGGGCGGGGAGGCGCGTCACCGCGAGCGGCTCCAACTGATCTGACTTCACTCGAAGTCCACGCGTTATGTACTCAGGCCTCCGCCCCCCGCCGCGCTGCCTCCTCCTTGCCCGCCCCACCCGGTCCAGCCCGACCCGGGTTCCCGCGCCGCCCGGCCGCCCGGCTGCCCAACCTCCACTGCGCGGGCCCTGGGGGCGTCCCCCCAAACCCAGCTCTCGGGTGGGATGGGTGAAAGGCCCGGGCACGCGGGACCACGACCTGCACGCCCGCGTCCGGGCGACCCCGGGCGCCCTCACCTGCCCCCGCCGAGGTGGCAACGCAGCGATCCGCACTCGGGCACGGGGCGTCCTGCCGCCGCCCGCCGGTGCGCGGAGCGTCTGCGGGAGCAGCGGAGCCGCCTGGGGCGGAGCCGCGCCGCCCCGCGCCCTCTTGGCCGCATTTCAAATCAACTTTCAGAGACGCCCGCCCGCCCCGGCGGAGCCCCGCGCGGCAGCCTCCTCGCCGCCTCCCTTACCTGCCGGGCGGCTCGCCGCGCGCGGACGGAGCGGAACCAGCTTCGGCCCGGGAGGCGGAGGCCCTCGAGGCTGCAGGGAGCGGCCGGCGCGGGGAAGGAGCCCGCTCCTCGGCGGCGGGCCGGGCCGGGACGTGGCCGCGGGCGGCGGCCTTCTCGGGACGGCCTCCCCCGCCCCGCGCCCAGTCACTCCTCGAGGCGAAGGGAGGGCCGACGCTTCTCGGAGACCCGGAGGCAGAGCGGCGGCCCGGGGCCCGGGTGCGGGTGCGGGTCGGGCCCAGCTGCCTGGGCGGATCCGGCCGCGGGGCCGGGCGGCGGCGGAGAGCGCTGCGCAGGGCGGGTGGGGAGCCCTGGGAGGGGGCTGGAGCGCGTCCCGCGGAGGGGCCGCGGCGCTCCGGTTCCGCGCCGGCTGCAGGGCCTCTGCCGGGCGCGCCTCGCGGCCCTGGAAACCTCCCCGGCCGCCAAGTTCCCTCCCTCCACGTGGAATGGCCTCCTCGGGGCCCGCGGGCCTGCAGCGGGCTCCCCGCGCCACCGGGTCGGCGGGCCCGCATGCCGGGGCAAGCGAGAAAGCCGCACAGCCCTCATCCCGCGCGGCGCAGGGCGCGCGTGGAGGCCACTCACAGCGCGGTTTCCACCCATGACCTCCCAGCTCTGCAAGCCCCGTCTCGTCACCCGGAGGGCCCCTCGAAACCCGCCCACCTACTGGGGACGGGTGTGCAGATGCCACAGGACCAGTGAGGAAGCCTGGATCAGGCTCCTGGGCAACCCAGGGTCTGACTGGGACCAGAAGCCTGCAGGGACGTGAACCAGCAGGCATTTAAAGGGGGATGTATCCAAGAGGGAAGCAAAGTATCTGGGGGGTATGCACCCCTAACCCCAGAAACTGGGTCTTAATGGTCTTATATCCAGGAGGCCAGCATGGTGCAGATCCAAGGGAACAGTCCATAAAGCATGCAGTGGCTAACATTTCGCCAGCATTTATTTTGTGCTGAGCTTGGTTAACTCGTTGAATCTCCACAACAACCCTATGAGGTGGAGAAGTTATGCCTGCAATCATCACAGGTGAGGAGAGCAGGGCTCAGGGTGCACCTGAGAACCCCAGGAAGGTCCAGCTCACTGGGCTGCCCCAGGCCTCACTGTGCTGAAGGGACTGCATTAGACTCACCAGGCACAATGGCAGCGTGAACCTGAGCAGGCGAGATGCCACTCAGCACACATGCTCTGTTCCCTTCTCCTAGAGGAGGGGTGGGGGAATGGGGGGGGGGTGGTGGTGACTCTACTGGCCCCTGCAAGTGCCTCCTGCCAGCAGACACCCGCCAAACACACGTATGACTTCAGAGAAACTGGAGAAGGTCAAAGATTTAAGGCTCCACATTGGAGTGCGGCTTCTACCTTCAGCTCCTTTCGCTACATGATGCTGCCCTATGACATGGGCAGAACAGTCAGCCTTTCATAGGAGTCTTTGGGGCTTAGCAGGGCTGAGAGAGTTCTCTGAGGTGCCCGAGTGGCTAGTGGCATGTCCCTGGCACTTGGTGCTTCCTGCCATCCCAGGAAGAGTGGGGTGTGGGAAAAACATGGAGCACTCTTAGGATAATGTATGAAATAGAAGTTAGACAAGGAAAAGCACGGCGTATGGCACATGCCACCATAAGGAATATTTGTAAGTGCCCAGCAGAGTTTGGGATTCCCCGAAGGTCCCGCACGGATGAAACATGCTGAGCTGGTGGTGGGATGTCCCCTCTCCGTCACCGGTGCTCCCCAGCTGGTGGGATGGTCTCGTCATGAACCCCAGGTTCCTGTGCAGGGCTAGGCACAGATATGCAATGAACAGACACTGTTAGTTTCGCTGCTGCATGAGGGATGCTCCCTGCAGTGGGGGAGCTGCTGCAAAGGTGAGGGCACCCTGAGAGCACACTGGGTCCGGAACCAGATCAAAGGGGCTGAGCTCCTTTCCCAGCTCTGCTCTTGAGTCAGGGGCCACCATGTCCCCTGGTCAACAGTACTCCCTCCTGGCATGAAGGGGCTACACTCGACGGTCTGTAAGGCCCTCAGAGTCTGCATTTGTGATGTCTAACTGGCTGTGGATGGAGAGGGGGTGGGAGCGATGAGGGGGCAGGGAAGGCAACTGGTCCTTGTCAGGTGACTCACAGAACCTGTCCAGGTGCAGACTGGCTGATGGGTCTAAGTGGTGTGTCTGAACTGATAAAGTTTCTCTTTTGTGGTTTACTTGACCTCTCCCAGTGTATTGGGGTGCTCAGTGCCACCCCTGCCCATATCCTTTCCCTTTGGTCTTAGCCAACTCTGTGGCATGGGTGGGTGGACAGGCACCGTCCCCTCTGTGGAAGCCGCTCCTGAGCAGGCCTGGTGGTTTTCCACCATAAACTCAGACACTATCGTTGTACCTTTTGATGACATGGGAGGGGACTAGAGAGGTTCCCCAGGTCACAAGGGGGCCGAGATGTGCAGCCCAGCCATGGAGCCACCCCTTTCTGTGGCAGAAAACATGGAGGTGACCCTATTAGCCCTGAGAGTCTTTGTGGCTGAGATTCAGGGAGAGACCAGTGCTGGGGGGAAGAAGCAGCTAGGGCTGCCCGGCCACAGACGGAGAAGATAGCAACATGGTTTTTACTTTCCCTTTCTTACTCTCATTTCTGTGTTTTATTAAGGGAAAACTGTGTTATTTGTTTTTTAAAAAAAGTCAAAGTACATTTCAAGTGAGAGGACAATAACCAGACATGTGCACGCCTCCCGCGGTGTGGCCCTCCCGTGGCGGCCAGGGACTGGCGCAGGAGCGCACCGGAACGCAGACTCGCCTGGCCCCTGGGCTCTTGGCCAAAGGCCCTGGTCCTCGTGGGCAGTCAGACCTCTCAAAGGAGCTGGAGGACCAGGTGCCTCCACTCCTCCTGGGGGCAGAGGCATCCCAAAGCAGCTTCTAGAAGAGGAGGAAGTCAAGCAAATGTGGGTCTCCCGCCAACGGCAAGGATGGCCCAGGCACAGAGGACACTGGGCCAGGCCGACCAAGGAAGCACCGAATATGGATGGGTCTTGTAGGAGGGTCACTCCTGCCCACTCATCTCCCTGCTGGGCTGAGCTCCTTCAGAGAAGGGTGTGTTTCAAGTTCACCTGTTTCACCTGTGCTGGGCACACCAGAGTGAAGCAAGGAATACTTGATGACTACGTAGAGAATGCCCTGAATTTCCGTCTGTCATGGGTATGATGGAAAGAGAGAGATCTGAGTTCAAATCCAGGATTAGCCCAAGAACATATATGCATAACTCATAGACAGACAATACGGTGGTGATGGCCAGAGGGAAGGGGGCTCAGGGGCCAGGGGAGGCAGGCAAAGGGGGGAGGGTGTGGATATCTGTAACACTGTCAGTAACTTCCTAAAATCTCCTTTGTAAACTGTCTATCTTGAATCACTCAACCTCTCCAGCTCCAGGTTGCTTATATGCGCAAGAAAGGAGGAACCGTATTTCTCTCATAACAGAAATGTCAGGTATGAAACATCTAACAATCTGGTTAAGTCGATGTTTAAATGTGTGGCTGGACCCCTACGGCCTCCCCATGAAGAGTGGACAGTTTCTGAAGGAAAGTCGTCTCGGCTGGGAGGGGCACTGCAGGTTAGAGGCGACCAGGGCTGCTCACGGACTTCGCCACTTATGATGGCCTTTGGGCATTCCGTAACCTCTCTAAGCCTCAGTTTTCCCATTAAGTAAACCAAGGAATAATTGGGTGTTCCTTTGCATATTAACTAAAATAATACAAACAAAATACCCAGCACAGTGATAGGCACATAGTAAGATTCCATGAACATCAGTTGCTGTCACAGCCGCCATCATCATATCTCCATCATCATCACCATCACTACCTCTATCACTACCATCATCACAATCATCATCACCATCATCATCACCACCACCACCATTATCCCCACCATTATAACCACCATCATCACCTCTATCACTACCATCATCACAGTCATCATCACCATCATCATCACCACCACCACCATTATCCCCACCATTATAACCACCATCATCACCTCTATCACTACCATCATCACAGTCATCATCACCATCATCATCACCACCATTATCCCCACCATTATAACCACCATCATCACCTCTATCACTACCATCATCACAGTCATCATCACCATCATCATCACCACCATCACATCATCACCACCATTATAACCACCATCATCACCTCTATCACTGCCATCATCACAGTCATCACTATCATCATCACCACCATCACATCATCACCATCATCACCACCATCACATCATCATCACCATCAGCAGCACCACCATCAGCAGCACCATAATCACCACCACCATCACCATTACCACTATCATCACCATTATCATCACCACCATCACCATCATCACCACTATCATCATCACTACCATCATCACCACCATCACATCACCACCACCATCACATCACCACCACCACCACTATCATCACCGTTATCATCACCACCATCATCACCATCATCACATCATCACCACCATCATCACCACCACCATTAGCACCACCATCTTCACCATCCCTATCATCACCACCACCATCATCATCATCATTGGACAAGCACGTCTAGGGCCATGTTCTGCTGATAGCTGGTACCTAGTACCTGGTACCTAGCGCTGAGGTGCAGGGGTCCAGATGTGACTTAGTTAAACTGAATTGAACCCAACTGAAGACAGTCTTGGACTGTGAAGGAATTTCTTTTGGGAAAATCCCACACGCTCTGTAACAAGTCCCCAGTCTGCGGGCTTCCTGCATAAGCCTCTCACTACTGGGCTCTCACAAGCCCCACCTTTGACATCTGCAAGTGACATTTCACACCAAATACCTGGAACCTTAAATAATGAGGGAGGGGCACAAAGAGTGAATTCTCAGGCCTCCAAACAGAGAGAGATGTGTGAAGAGGTGAGGGCTGTCACCATGCTGGACCCCAGGCCCTGGTCCTTGTGCCCGCCCTACCTCAGTGCCCATCACACCTCAGTGCCACACAGTAAGTGTGGAGGTGGGCTAGGCAGAGGTCTCCAGGCACGAGGCCCAGGGGAGCAACCCAAGGCCCGTGGAGCTCTGAGCACAACGCTCAGCATACGGCAGCTTTGTGCTGAGCAGATGCGGAGACCACCTCCCACAACCCCGGCTACTTACAGGTGTTCCCAGGAAGGAAGGAACCCACCTGTACCTCTGCCCACCAAGGACATTAAATCCCAGCGGCTGAGGGCACCCTCAACTCTGAGCCTGCACACCCCTCCCTCTGCCTATGGGTGCTTCCTGTTCACTCGGCAGTTAATCATCCAAGGACGATAGCCCAGTTACTTTCCAAAAAAGGATTTGAGGTGACATACAAATAGAATAACATCAAAATGGATTTTTTAATTAAAGTTATACACCAGGAACAGAAAAGCAAATCACCCCCCAAAATAATAACTTGGGGCTACTATTGAATTGGGATCAGATATTAAATGTCACTCTGAGTTTACAAGGTGGGACGGGAACGCAAAGCCCCACGCAGCTGTGAGGCACACATTGAAGTGCAGATTGGTTGCATTTAGAAGGCCAGTGGCTTGAGGAGAAAATCTGTGATAACAGAACAAAAATACACAACTCGGGACCATAGAGGCGAACTCTGTGACCTCGCTATCAGTGTCGAGACATTTTTGCTTTTAAGGGTGTACAAAACTAGGTTTACAATTGTTCATTAGAAAATAACACTACAATTAATAAATAATGGTACAAGAACAAACTGTGTTTTGCATACGCACAACTGTGAAGCTCCTTCTGCCTTGCCCTGTATATAATGACGCAGTCTCACCTCTTCTGAAAAGAATTGTGGTAACTTGAAACTCAAGATATAGACAAAAAACTAATAAAATAGGACAGCAGGCTCAGGAATAAAGAAAGTGGATAATGCAGGTGCTGAACGTGAGTTAAGAGCTGCCTGTCCCTTGAGGCAGGAGCTGGGTCTTTGTCTTGCTCACCACAGTTTGACCCAACATAGTTCTGAACAATACTTGGTACTTGTTCTGCAGGACTGTTCGCATGAGCCAACAGTTACTGTGGCTGAGAATCAAATTTGCCTTTGAGCTTCCTGGTAGCCAGAGCAAAAAGGGAAACAGCCACTCCACGGATATGTTGCACCGGTATTAGAGCCGTGATTGTGAATTTGCTTGCGTAAGCTGGGAAAGGAAGCATAGCCTCAATCCCGTAGCTCCAGACCTCTGTGCCAATGTGGGAAAACGGAACCGTTTACCCAGTCCTCAGCACCACCTCCCATAACATGAGAATCTGTGGTGTGAATATATTACCGAGATCATGAAAAAGAAGGATTACTTGATGCATCTAAAACATAGCCATTCCCACATTTCTTATCCAATAAGTAATTAATCTATAACCCTTTATGAGCCTCAAAAAATGGGGAGAAATTCATCAGGCATTTGGGCAGATGGCCTGGGAACGCACAAAGGGGGGCGTCTGAGGATCTCTGGAAACGGGGCAGCGAGCAAGCAGGCGTCTGAATCCTGGGCCTACGAGCTTATTAGTCTGTAGGCAGCAGAGAGCCTTGGGGAGTCTGGGGCTGGGGGTAAGATACCAGAGTGTGTGGTCTGAGATGAGGACACCTGGTCGCAGTGTGGCTGACAATTAAAGGAAGAAGAAAGCAGGGTATTAGAGATAGACGTTCTTACTCTAGTATAAGTAAGAAACCAGGGCTGCACCAGGGCAGGGAAGCAGCATGAACTCCCCGGGGTAGGAATGGGCCTGTGGTAAGCGGGGAGGAAGGCAGGAGAGAGGACGTGACAGGGCAGCTCCTGAGCAGGGAGAGAAGAGGGATGGGTACGCGGGAAATGTGGTGACTTTCCAAGTGTTTGCACATTCTTAGCTCATGGGTTTCACACGCAGTGAAGGAGGTCCGCCCTGAGCATCAGCCCGAAAGCACTCTGTCCCTGGCTGGAGCTGCCAAGTGTCCGTGACCAAAGTGTGGCCTCAGATCCGTCCTGGCGGCAGGGCGCCCGCCCGGCAGCTCGCAGGCCTCGCCATGACTGCCCCCCACCCTGGTTCTGTGCCAGCAGCTGAGAGCCAGGTAGTGGAGCTCACTGCCTGCCCTGCTGGCCCGAACACAGTGGGTGTGCCCGGAGCCCTGCCAGAACCTCCCAGAACATCTGGGCAGGGTGGAGGGGAGGACACTGTCAGCGCTCCTGGCGGCTCAGCTCTCTCCCAGCGCTGGCTCTGGCTTCCACTGACTCACTTGCAGACATGGTAGTGGCCTCATCCTCCGCCCCCAACCCCCGCCACCCCAGCATGGGGAAGCCAGTTTCTGCCTCCCCTCACCCCCGACCCCACACGGCGGCCAGTCTCCCCAGCTCCTGACACAGTGCTGGGCCTCCTGAGCAGAAACACAAGCTGGTGGTGGGAAGTCAGCGTGGAGGAACCTGTGGGCTCAGCCAGCCCCAGTCCTATTTCACTGCGGGGGGCGGGGGCCCCTACTGTCCCGTATCAGCATCACTGCAGGTTCCCAGGCATGCAGGGCGGGTCCTCGAAGGAGCCTCTGTCCCCAGAAAAGTTCAAGTTTCTCCTCACAGCCAGCCGCACAAATTGTTCTGGCCTCCTCCCCCTCTCCCCAACACTAAGTCCGAGCACTAACCCCGCCCCATGGTGATGGGGACCTTCCCAGACGCCTGCCCCACACACCTGCCCGCTGGCCCCCCTCCTGTGCTCTCCAGCAGGCCACGGGGGCCTCCTCGGTCCCTTTGTGCTGCCGATCACGTCATGCGGCGTCACCTGTCCATGCCTGACTCGGGCCCACACACCTGTGCCTGAGGAGCCCTGTCCTCTGGCCCGGTCAGAGCTGCTGACAGGTGGGGAGAGAAGAAGGAAAAGCAGATGCTGACAGGGTTCGAGGCAGCGGAGACAAACTGCGGTGGCAACGCCCGCCTGCAGCCGTCTCCCGCCGGCCAGGTCCTGGTGCCCCGCGGTCCTCCGGAATTTCTCCTCCCACAGCAACAAACCACAGGACGGGCCTCGTCACCGCTTGCAACCCAAAAGGCAAGGCTGCTCCGAGCTGCTCTTTATTCCCCATAGAAGCCCTTTGAAGCCTGCGATCCTTATACCCCGTCTCTGCTTACATCTCCAGGGTGTGGGCCGAGAGGTCCAGGAAACGAGGAAAGCTGCACGGCCCGTGTCGGCGGCAGCACAGGCGCAGTTTGCTGCTGAGGACGGGCTCCGGGCCCGGCCGCCGCTCAGCGGGCTGCAGCAGCAGCCCAGCACCTAAGGGTTTCTGGTTCAGTTCCATCGATGTTTCTCTCACGTGTATCTCTCTCTCCCCCGCCCTCTCTCTCTAAGAAAAATTAATTTAAAAAACACCCTCAGGTGAAGATTTAAAAGGAAAGGACGGAGTTCCTGGGAAAACACATCAAAATCAGTCACCAAGCCCAGCCTGCTTTCAGTGCGCTAGGGGTGTGCTTGCAGTGAGGAGACGGTATCCAGCCGCTCTCCACTGCACCTCAGGTCGGTTTGTGCGCACCTCGATTTGTGAGAACCAGAAACAGATCCAAATGATTCAGATCGGAAAAGGGAGAGATTTTGAGCAGGAACGTCTCCCTCAGAAACCCCGAAACCTGTGCAGGTGGGAGCTGAGGGCTTGCTGGCCGAGGCCAGACCCCAGGGCACAGCTCATTCCCGGGATGCCGAGGTCGGGGCGCAGGGGGTGCGTTGCTGCTCAGCTCACGCGGCCCAGCCGTGCCTTTGCCTGTGCGGACTGGGAGCGAAGCCCCGTGGACTCGCCTCAGACCCGGCCCAGCACGCTGCCTGCTCTGGTGGAAAGCTAAGAACGGTTTTTATCTTTTAAAGTAATTTTATAAAATCAAAAGGAACCTGCCCAGTGTGGCTCAGCGGTCGAGCATTGGCCTATGAGCCAGGAGGTCAGGGTTCAATTCCTGGTCAGG
Source organism: Murina feae (assembly GCA_004026665.1). Taxonomy (NCBI): domain Eukaryota; kingdom Metazoa; phylum Chordata; class Mammalia; order Chiroptera; family Vespertilionidae; genus Murina; species Murina feae. The sequence goes on along the minus strand of PVJC01006097.1, from coordinate 13,961 downwards.
ACACAGGCCTGAGTTGTGGGCTCGAATCCCAGCAGGGCAGCGTGCAGGAGGCAGCCAATTCATGATTCTCTCTCCTGGTCGATGTTTCTATCCCTCTCTCCCTCTCCCTTCCTCTCTCGAATCAATGAAAGCATATTTAAAATAGAAGGAGAAAATTTTGTGACACGTGAAAATTTCATGAAATGTCAGTTACAAGGTTGTATCAGAACACAGACGGCTCTTGGCTGTGGGTCCCGTCTACATCTGCCCTCCAATGGCGGTGGCAGAGCTGTGTGGCGAGGTGGGCTGGGCTGGTCGCAGATTGAAGTATTTACCACCTGACGCTTTACTAAGCGCTCGCTGCCCCGGTGAACAGGACCCTGCGGTCCCAGGCCGACGTCTGGCTGTGGAGTCTGCGCCTGGCCACGTGGGCCGTCAGGTTTTCTGAGCAGCAAATGGAGATCTCAGTGATGAGATTTTTATTCCTTCTGAAGAAAGACATCATTGCTTGGCGTGCTGAGCGCTCCCTCATCTGATCAGGGGCTCAAACAGGCTACCCTGAAGGTCCAGGGTGGCAGTGAAGCCCCAGCAGGCCAGCAGGGCACATTGCCCTCCTGCAGAACCACATGTGTCCACAAGAGGGTGGCAGCTCCCGGGGCAGATTCTCCCAGGACCTCCCCTGTGGAGGGCAGCCCAGAGACCCCTGGCTTGCCATCTGCACAGAACTTTCTCCAGCGTGAGGGTCAGGAACCCTGCAGCCAGTCTGACAGCTGGGGGGTTGGTCGTCAAACCTGTGGGAGCGTCAACAATAAAAAATAGAAACGGGGGGGGGGGGAGGGGAGGAATACGGTTGGGCATTGACCTATGAGCTAGGAAGTTCGGGTTCAATTCCTGGTCAGGGCGCAGGCCCAGCTTGTGGGCTCCCTCCCACGTCTCCTTGCCCGTCCTGGCCGAGCCCTCGTCACGTACACGGCCCAGTTTGCACCTTCCCCGCGGAGCTGCTCCCCGGTGTCCGCCTCGGAGCCCAGCCTCTGCCTCGGGTCCTGAGTTTTAGAATTCCACCCCCTTCCTTTTGCTGAACTAAGTAGGGGACCTCCTGCAGCGGCTGCATTTACGATGACCCGGTGCCCTCGTCGACCTTTCGGTGACCTAGGTAACCGCGTGATGCCTGGTTAACTGTTCTTTGTACGAAATTCTCGCCATTTCTGTCACTGGTCGGCTCCTGTCCTCTAACTGGGCTCTGGCTGATACGTAACTTTTCTCAGGCTTCAACCTCACCTGGAATTTCACTGTGAATGCTGGATCACAGGCCCCCCTGGAGCCCCCGGAAATTTAAGTCCACAGACACCCGATGTGTAGCCCCTGGGAAGAGGAGGGCCTGGCACGAGCCCCGGGCAGCACCCACTGTCCCAGGTGTGGTACCCTTGGGACCCCACTGGGCCTCAGCCCTAGTTCACAGCCCCTGACTGTGCCTGTAGGGGTGTAGGAAGGGGCCAGCCACCTCTGTTTCTCTTGCCCACTTGGCTGGGTGAAGCCACGACCCCATCCACACAAGGAACCAGAGGAAGGGCATGCCTGCGCCCCACGTGGGTGCTCAGTTTGCACCTGTGTCTGGCCGGGGCAGAGAGCCCTGCCTGCATGGCAGGCCCCTCCCTTGCGCTGTGCCTGGGAGGAGAGGGCGGAGCCCCCTTAGACTCAGAAAACGGGGCTCAGACGTCCTAACTGCCGACACCTCAGGAGTGCGCGGTGCTCACACTGAAGAAAGGCCAAACTGCAAAGGAAGAAGGCCCTTCGTGTCAGGAGCAGAAATTGTGTTCTAGTGAAGTTTTAAAAGTAAAAATGCCTGTGGACGGCGTCAGGGTCTGGTGGCAGCCCTGGGTGAGTGCAGGGGAGGCAGCAAAGCCTCCAGCAAGGCCCTCTCCGCAGGGACAGTGTGCTGGCCGTGGCATTTGAAAACGGCGGTCGTCACTGAGGATGCCCAGTCGCCAGATGACCTCCCTGGGATTCTTTCTCCCTTCTCCGAAGCCAATTTCTGTCCCTTGCCCAATGCCACCACCAGGACCCACCCGCTCCCGACAGTGCTGTGAACTCAAGTGCCCCCTGGTGGTCAGTGTTTGCAAATGCCTGGGGCCGCCTTCCAGCCTCCATGCCCACTTGAGTTGAAAGTTATTTTACCCAAATCTTCATGTTCTTTTTCCACATCCCTGCAGGGTTAAGCAGATGCCAGCTTCCTCGCCCCCCATTGCTTCCTGCTTTTTCTCTCCAGCTTGGACACCTCAGGGCCCTTTTAGATCGAAACTGCCCACTTAACCAACCAACCATCACCTCTTGGGTCATGGGCAGAAGGGATGGCACTAGTGGAGGGTGTGTGGGCATGAGGATAGGGAGTCTCTGCCAACTCTCTGACTTCCTGGTTCCAGAGGTCTGTCAGAACCAACACTGGCAGGTCATCGCAAGCCCAGTCCCACAGCTGATCTCTGCCTACCAGACCCCAGGACCAGAGCAGCTCACTGGTCAGGTACTCTCCTCTGGGGACTGCGAGCCACAGCTGGACAGCCCCAACTCGGCAGCGGCAGCCTTCCCGTCTCAAGAATTCATTTCATGCCCCAGCCAGGCAGCTAGGTCGGTTAGAGCATCGTCCCCGATACACCAAGGTTGGGGGTTCGATCCCTGTCAGGCACAGACAAGAGTCAACTACTGCATGCATAGTAAGTGGAACGGCAAACCGATGTCTCTCTCTCTCTCTTTATCTCTCCCCTTCCTCTCTCTCTCCCACTAAAATCTATCAATAAGAACCATTTCATTCTGAATGAGCAATAAATATTCAACTTCCTTCTTTAGTCTCCTTCCCAGGAACCTTGGGGGGATGGGAGTCGTTCTGGAGCAGCTCTCTGACCTTCCTGCCCTTCCTCGTTCGCTGCAGCTATCAGAGTGCAAGGGGCAGGGGTGCAGGAGGCCAGGCCATGGCGATGGACAGGGTCAGGGCAGGGGTGCAGGAGGCCAGGCCATGCGATGGACAGGGTCAGGGCAGGGGTGCAGGAGGCCAGGCCATGGCGATGGACAGGGTCAGGGCAGGGGTGCAGGAGGCCAGGCTGCAGCAGGTGGACAGGGTCAGGGCAGGGGTGCAGGAGGCCTGGCCATGGCGATGGACAGGGTCAGGGCAGGGGTGCAGGAGGCCAGGCTGCGGCAGGTGGACAGGGTCAGGGCAGGAGGGCAGGAGGCCAGGCCACGGTGGGTGGACAGGGTCAGGGTTGGGAGGGCAGGAATGACTGCAGGGACTTGTCTCCCAGCTCTATGCCAATCTCAGCCACCAAGGAGAAATGAATGCATGATATGTGGGACCCATCCACTCCCATGTCTGCAAATAGAGGCCTCCACGCCGCCCTGCCCTGCCCACAGGCCACGCTCCCATGGAAGATGTTGGCAAATCAACTAACTGATCACAGCAGAGAAGAGCTCAGACGCAGCTGAGATTCCTCCTCTGCCTTGAGCTCCAAGCGGCCACTCCCAATCCGTTAGCAAGAGAAAGCCTTCTCGCGGAGCCTAGCCTGTCTTAAAGCAAAATACAAACACAAATATGTGCTTTCTTGTCCTCGGGCACACTCACTATTCCAGACCTGGGTTCCGGTCTGTGGCCTGTGAATACCTCAACTCCTCCCCCTTTTTAAAATGTGGGTTTCTCCGATCCTTCAACACACCCTGGAACAAGACGGCACCACCGGGCCTTTGCACTGGCTTCCCTTTTGCCCGCCCCACCTGCCCTGGTCCTACATGCCTCACGCCTTCACATCTTCAGGCTGCTGTTCCGTTATTTCCTCATCAGAGAAGCACCCTCCCCTCTCCAGGCAGCAGCTTCCTCTGCCCCAGCTCCTCTCTGACCTGCGGACCCATCACCACCACAGGTCTTCACTTGGTGGTTTGTGAGTTGGTCCTGTTTGCCCCACTGGAAGGAGAGGCTGTGAGGTCAGGGGCTGCTCTGCTTGTTGCTGATGTCTCTAGTGAGCCGTCCGTGAACACGCGCTGCCGGGACGGGCACTGAGTCCTCGCATCCACAAGCAAGGAACCTGCGGAAGGAAACCGTGGGCGGGCGGTGCCAGTAGCTCGCCCGAGGGGGTGGGGGAGAGGACAGACAGGGGCAGAAGGTGGGTGACCCCCAGAGCCGCCCGACCCTCGTGACTAACCAGCCACTTCGAGCGACGTTCGCAGTCATCATTCTAATGTAAATGCACACATTCTTATTTGTTTTTACTGACAGAGACGGACAACATATTTACAAACATGCAAAAAACATGCCTTCAACTCCTATGAAACGCCTCACCAACTCAGACTATTTGGAAGTCAGGCAAAAGGGAATTCCTGGGAAGTGCAAACTATTAAAATTGTTAATCAAATATGCTTCCATTCTCATCAGACCCAGGGGTCTCCTCCTACTCACCACTCAGACACTGAATATCTCCATCCACTCCATTCAACTCCACGGCCAAGAAAAGCCGCAAGCCGGAAGCGATCGGCATCCCTCAGGCATCGCAGCAACGAGAACAGCCAGAACCAGCCGCGCAGGAAATCTGCTGGGATTCGGTCATTTTACTCACCAAGAGCGAGCGGGGCTCTCGCTGACCGTCCTCGCTGTGGAACCTCCACCAGCATCCGCGGCAGGAGGAGCTCGAGGAAACGCGAAGTGATGGCAATAATGTCACGTGACATTAGCGACTGATGTTTACTGAGCACTTTCTAGTCCAATTGCCTTGCCACGCTTCGTGTGGAGACCCCGGGAGGCCTGGCCATGGTGAGCGCTGGCTGGGGAGCTCGGGATGGATTTGTTCCTCCCTCTGTCTCCTTCTCTGTGCACCCCCACTTTTCACTTATGTGCGTTACCTTCGGGGAGAAAACCATGTGTCCTCAATAAAGAGAAATGTGCTGCTTTTACGTGAACATTTTTAGCGGCTACTCCAAGTGAGTGTTACTTAGGAGCTGATGTTTCTATTTGAAAAACTGGCCCATTTACCGGGAGCCCACGCTGCTGTGCTGTCTCAGGCATGTCCCTCCTGCCACCAGGTCCCCTCCGCCGGCTGTGTCTCTCACCTGCGAGACGGGGCACGCAGCCTCGTGCTACCACGACCCGCCCGAGGGCCCCGTGGGGGGTGTTGTCAGTTCGTGTCCCCCTCGCCCAGGGAGGCACAAAGGCCGGACGCAGTTTTCAGCTGGGAAAGCCAGCTGCCGGGCGAAGCCCTGTCACACGAAGCACTGACAGGTTGCCGAGCCCCGTCCTCCGTGGGCAGGTTCCCCCGCTCCCTGGGCGTCCTGGGTGAGGAGGGGTCAGTGCCTTCGGGATTCCCACTGCGCCGCCTCCCGCATGGTCGCAGCGCGAGCCTGGCCGTCAGACCCGTCTCCTCTCCGGACGGTCACACAGCAAGGCCTCGCCTCGGTGCCCTCGCCTGAAGCTGCTGGGACCCTGTCACCCAGGCGTGTGGAGAGGCGAGGGGGACCCTTCAGGGAAAGGGTGCCTCACCCACTCCCACTGTGATCCTGGCCACACGCGCCACCCACTCAGCAACCGGGGCCCAAGGGCACTTGCTGTGCCGCCCAATGGGCCGTGAGGTTGCCTTACGCCAGCCCTGCCCCCGGCAGCTCACAGGATTTCAGGTCAGTGCCAGGGGCGCCTCCAGTAGACACAGGGGTGCTGGCAGCACAAGCCCTCGCCAGGTGCTTTCGGGCGACTCCTCGGTGCCCTGAGATGACGCCCTTCCCCCCTCCCCCTATCCCTGCCTCCTGGCTGAGTCGTGCCCTGGCATCCTCTCCTTTCTCAATGGGCCTTGGTGTCTTGTGAGTTACATTTTATAAGCCAATTAGGCCAGGATCTCAGAATGGTTTGTGATGGTGTTTTCCACTGGTGTTTGGCAGTATTATGGACGAACGAAAATAAAATGCTCCACGTTTTAACAAGCGATAGCATCCAAAACACAATTTAAAAAACACCCACAAAGTCTTGGAAGACATAGGCATGTACAGCCCACCCTCGGCACCCCGCCGTGTGCGGGAAGCGGGGGACGGAGCGACACACTGATCACTAACACGCTGAGCCCTGGCCCAGGACTCAGGCTGCCTGTGCCCGTGCACCGGCAGACACCACGCCAGTGAGGAGGGCGGGCTCCGACACTCAGGGCTGCCAGATCAGGAAACTGAGGCTCGGACAGGATAGTCCTTGCTGTGCCCTGGGTGGGCTGGGCCGGCCCCTCCCCTGTGCCAAGTGCCCCAGGCACAGGAGTAATGCGGGCAGCCAGGTCCTCACTCAGCCCTGCCTCCTGGGGACCCTGGGCAGAGAGAGGGCAGGCTGGGGCCCAGGTCCTCACTCAGCCCTGCCTCCCGGGGACCCTGAGCAAAGAGAGGGCAGGGCTGGGGCCCAGGTCCTCACTCAGCCCTGCCTCCCGGGGACCCTGAGCAGAGAGAGGGCAGGCTGGGGCCCAGGTCCTCACTCAGCCCTGCCTCCCGGGGACCCTGGGCAGAGAGAGGGCAGGGCTGGGGCCCAGGTCCTCACTCAACCCTGCCTCCTGGGGACCCTGAGCAGAGAGAGGGCAGGGCTGGGGCCCTGCTCCGGGCCCTGAGCTGGAGGTTAGGCCTCCCCAGGATGGGCCCCGCGCTCTCCCAGCCAAACCACAGGGCGAGCGAGGCCGGAGCAGGGAGGGGCTGCCAGCTGTTTCTGAATTAAAAGAAAACACGGCTGGCCCCACCAAGCAAGGAGGGAGCAAAGTTCAGGGGAGGATCTGCGGGGCCGGGGCAGACCCCTGGCCCGCCTCCAGAACTCTCTCTGCAAAGGGCGCGGCTGCGAGCGTGTGATGAGAGCTCAGTGAGGACTCGCCGTGGGTGATGGATGACTGGCTGGAACCCTTCCACACCACAAATTTGTTCCTGTACACCCGGCAGCCAGCAGCCAGGACGGGGGGAGAGGGCCACGGCCTCAATGGCACTGTCTCCGGGGCTGACTCGGGCCTCCCCAGGCCTGGCTCCAGGTCCTTGCCCACCTGCCCCGGGGTGGGGTCCCGGATTCACAGTTGGGTCTCGCCAGTACGTCCCAGTCCCTCCAGCCCCAGCCCTCCCTCTTCTGCTGGGGCCCAGCCTCCACCCCCACAGCTGCCAGAACCATGTTTCCGCTCCCTGGTTTTAATCATGTAACATCCCCACTTGGAAGAGCGGACACAGTCCCAGTGGCCTTATATGTCAAATCTCAATTTCTAACCATGAGCGCGAGATCCTCCCCCACGGCCCCCCATCTCGCCTGCCCCCACCTCAGCGCCTGCTCTCCACTCATCCCCCCAAAACTCCTGCTCAAATTAGGCAAAACTCCATACCCCTCCCCGCGCCCCTTAGTCATCCTGCAAGTATTTATTGAGCATCTATACAGCAAGCGCACGCGGCTGCAAAAACGAGGGGCAAGAAAGCACGCATCTAAGCCTCCGATGGCAGAGACGCTGAACGAGAAATGAACTCTCTTGCTCGCAATCGCCACGGAAACCGCACTGCCCACATTTAACCCTGAACACAACTATTTGAAATAAACCACGAGGCAGCCCTCGCACAGATGACAACAAAGAGGAAACAGCCAGAAGGGTCGTGTGGATGCCTGGGTGCGGGGACCAGAGTGTCTCCTCCTCTGCTGGTCTCCAGCATTTCACTACTAATGACACGAAAACTGTTTTGTGATATTTCTTACTTTTTCTGATTAAAAAAAGCAAGACCATCTCTTTTAAGAAACCTTTGAAACTACATAAGGTGTAAATAAGATTAGAATCATCCACAATTCCAATACTAACACATAAACGCATCAGCATTTTATTTTATTAGCACCTGCCCGCTGTCCTTCCGTCACAAACTCAGGCTCACATCGTACACCGTCCTTCCTCCGCTGGACATAGCGGCAGCGACAGTTTTCCTCAGCACAGGGGGTTCCCCAGCCTCGCTTTCCCTGTCTTCGTAGCTTAATGCATAGGAACCACAGGATGGGTTTCATCAACCCTTACACAGACCAGTAAGTCATTGTCTTTGACTCGCAGAGACGTGGGTTCAAACCCTGGCCTGCTCCCCTGCAACCTCAGGCAAGTGTACAACCTTCCCTGGTCTCCCCTTTCTCACCCCAGCACGGCAGACGCTCCACGATGGTGAGACCGCAGGTCTCAGCGAACGGAGGCTGCGAGCCGCGTTTCCTCGGAACACGTCCCCGGAAGTAAAGCTTGTGGGTGAAGTGCGACCATGTTGGAGCTTCTTGAGGCGTCCTGCCGAGTTTCACTATAGAAAAGTGTGTGAATTTCATTTAAAAGGAGGAGACGGGAGAAACCTTTAAAACCAAACTTGTCTTGAGCCGGGGGTGCCCACTGCTATAACGGCTCATTCGCACGTGGGCCCGGCCCGGCCTTCTGATGGTCACCTGGCTGGCCACCACCCTCTGCCACCAGCATCTGTCCTCGCTGTCCTGGCGGTGCCTTCCCAGCACGTCCCCCCCCCCCCAGGGCCCCTCCTGAGACCCTCAATGCCCCCGCCTCAGGGGCCTGTGCTTCGCTGACCATGAGGCCCTCCCGCCGGTGGTGAGCTTTGCGGGCTGAGGCCCCGCGATGACCATGAGACTGCTCGCAGCTCTTTGGTGAGGCACTTGCTGTTGGAAGAAAGCACCTTGTCCGCAGGCCAGACGTGTCCGGAGGCTCTCGGCTGTGGAAATGCCAGACTCGAAGATGCTCTTTGCAGGTGAGAAAACGGGCTCGAGCTGGGGCTGTGCCCGTCCAGGCTCACTCCTCGCCGCCCATCGGGCCGCCTCCCACCGTGTGCATGCTTTATCGCTCAGGCGGCGTGTCATCCGTCATGTTACCCGCCCGTGTTATCCACCGCGCCATCTCAACTGGAAAAATCTCGCCCTTGACTCTCGCTTTCATGCAGCCCCTGCCCCGCTGTCTGTCCCAATCAAGGCTGCGTTTGGAGGCCGCACTCCCACCCGCCAGCCTTCCCTGCGCGGGCGGCGGGGAGATGAGCGCCATGCCCACCGGCATTCCTGCACATGCAGACATGAAAGCGGGAGAAGCCGCGCATCCTCCCGGTTCCCTCCCTCGCGCTCCCAGCCCTTCCACTTTGATGTGGAGACCATTTGAGGGAAGAGGATCTGCCGTGACCTCCTGGCCTGGAATGCCAAGGAAGCAATTACCAGGCGAGGGAGCGCGGCGAGCAGCCGGCGGCGGGGTAAACCGGTGAGGACGGCTTGTTTCCTCAACTCCGGTGCCACCTCGTTCAGGGCTGACCAGCAGGACCCGCTCCTGGAAGGGGGGCCCACTTACCAGGTCCCAGGACCCCATAATCCATTCCAAACAGGGTGGACCCTGAGTTCCCTCAGTCCTTGGGCTCAGTGCAGGACCCACAAAGAGCCCTAGGGACTCCCCAGCGCCCAGGTGCATCCAAATCACTGAGGGGGTGGGTGAGTCGAGGAGCTGCCCGGGGAGGCCTTGAGGTCCCTGGAGCCCCGAGGGCCAGCGTCTCCCAGGACAGTGATGTGGAACCGAGGAGCAGGCTGTGGGTGGAGGTCAGTGTGGGCTTTGAAGCAGCTTTTTCAGCACACAGTCTGACGCTACCATGGGCAGCAAGGCCGCCTCAGGTGACCTTCCATCCCCACTGCTGCTCACAGGCACCAGGCACTGCTGCCCTCTGCTCCTCAGACAAGGCCAGCTATGTCCTCCGCAGGCCTTCACATGCTCTCCCCCGCGCTGCGTGGGCAATGAACCTGGCGCCCAGGCACAGAGCACCCAGCTATAACCAGCCATGCCTGTGAACAGTGCTACTTACACACAATGCACCATGCGCACACACTCTCTCACACACATGCACACAGTTATGCACGCGGAGGCATGCATGTGTATACACATGCATATGCGTGCACATATATGCACACAGATGTGTGCGCGCACATATACACACACACAAATGCACATGTGTTTTGCACGTGTGCACACACATGCGCATACTCTTGCACATATATGTGTGTACTGCATATACACACGTACACATGCAGACACGTGCACTGAATGGAATACTGGGCCAGATCTTAGCGTTCCTGGCCCACCTTCCATTTGGGTCTCTGATTAGGCGGGTCCCTCCAGAAGGTCCTCCCAGCCTCTGTGGAAGGTGGCGATGCCCTCCCCACACGCCATTCTCTCTTCTCTTCCTCACGGTTTTCTCCCTCACGCCCTTTCCCTGAAACAGAACTCGTCCTCACAGGGTTCCTCGGTGGTTTCCGTTGCCCAGAAAGCTGACTCCATGCGAGCATATTTTTTTTTAAATAAATTATATTTATTTTTTACAGAGAGGAAGGGAGAGAGATAGAGTTAGAAACATCGATGAGAGAGAAACACCGATCAGCCGCCTCCTGCACACACCTCCTACTGGGGATGTGCCCACAACCGAGGTCCATGCCCCCAACCGCAATCGAACCTGAGACCTTTCAGCCCGCAGGCCTGCGGCGAGCAGATTATTTTCCTGCTCGTGGCTGAGTCCTGGGCCCTGGAGCAAAGGCTGAGTGCTGGCAGAGCTGAGCACAGTGCGAATGATCAGCCACACACCCTGCAGGAGTGTCGGGGCCTGGAGGCGTGTCAGCTGGGAGGCTGGGCAGCTGAGCCTCTCGTTTTACTTTAATGCACCGAGTTTCAGTGGGCCACTTCTGTGGGGCCGGGACACCCCAAATCCAGGCTCCCCCTAAGGAGGTGAAGATTCTTCGGAAAGAGGTTGGCTGAAAAAAGAGGGTTTTGCAAATAACGGCTCAAAACGTCACATAATGTCATCTCACACCCCAAGTCAAAGGATGGATGGTCACAAAATGGGTCTTCGGCGAGTCATGCCTGGAATTCCTCTGTTTCCGAAGGAAGAGCTGCTGCTGACAGGCATTAGCCAGTTAGAAATATGACGGCGGCGTGGACCCTGAGGGGACTGTCGGGAATGGAAGGCCTGACACGGAATCTCTATCTATTCGCTCGCTTTGTAACCGTTGGAATTTTTCAGCGTTTGAGTGGTGGAGGGGAAGGACTCCGAGGGGGCGAGTTCACACAGCAAGAAAGCCATGCGTCCGCGGTGCACTGCCCTCCAGCCCGGCCTCTTGTCCTGGGGCAGCGGTGTCCCCTTCGCCACCCGATGGTAGCCCGTCCTCACACGCAATGGTCAGCGACAAGCCCTCACCAAGGTCTCAGAGTCACTTCTCCTTCTGAGCACGAGGCCCTCAAAGTCGGATGTTTGTGCACCTTGCTTTGGCCCATGGCCGTGGGTGGGTGGCGTGGGTTATGGCTGAGGGACGGTTTTGCAGCCAGCCTGTGTCTCCTGCTCCCCTTCCTGCCACAGTGACCCTGAAGTCTGGTGTCAAGAGGGAAGTGGAGACTGTCAGCGTGGACCCCGGCGTCTGCCATCCACGGTGCCACCTCGCTGTCACCCTGGAGCCTGCAGTGTGGTGTCCAGCTGGTTGCAGCAGCAAGTGTAGCCTCGCCTGACGGACACACACAGAGAGCAGCTGTCGTCACCCGCATACCTCGGGCGGCCTCACGGCCACCTGCAGCTTCCTCTCCCTCACGGAGGAAGGCCAGGAGATGAAGCCCAGATTCAGAATCGATTCCACAGCCACCCCCTGCCCTGGGCTACGAGGTCTCGTAAGGATCTACGCTCTGTGCCTTCCAGCCCTTGTCCTGGAGCCACGACTGAGGTTTGGGTTGTGGGGCCAATGGCCTCGTGGCCTTAGGTTTCAGTGAGCATCAGAGAGACAAGTCCACACTCCCCACGCCCACCCCCAGAGGGCAGGCTCAGCAGGCACATGGCGGGTGTGGCTGGGCGAGGGCAGGGCCCTGAGGGCGCCGTCTGTGGGCCTGCAGGCCTGGGCCAGGGGAGCTGACAGACTCGGTGACGTGAGATGGGACGGGAGCTGGAGACTTGGGTGGTGAGTCACCTACTGGCCCAGCGCCTGGTGCGGAACAAGCATCCTGACCTCTGACCTGCGTCCAGCACCCCTGGATGCTTCGAGAGCCACACTCTCCAAGGCCCGACTCCGTGACCAGGACTGAGTCAGAGGCTGATTTCCGTGACACGGGACGATGGCCCCAGGACACCTTCCTGTTACAGTGGCCACAGAGCAGCGAGGCTGGGCCCGGTAGGTCAGGGTGTTTAGCCACTTCCAGCGTCCAGCTCGGACCTCGGGCCACGTGTCAGAAGCCTGCGCCGGAACCGTGGGCTGCTCAGTCAGAGGTCCCAGAGGGCAGTGGGGCCCCAGAGGTGCCGACCCACCTCTCAGGCTTCTACTGGGACGAGGTCCCCCCTTTCTGGTGAAAAGAAAATGGGGCCTGGGAGGTGGCTAAGCAGACACCTCCTGGGAACAGGCCTCAGCTTGCTCTGCAGGCCATGTTTCTAGACCAGAGAAGCCTCATTTGGGGGGAAGAGGGGGGGTTCTTGGGCTCCTGCCTGGGACACAGCGCTCACCTCCACGCCCAGCCCAACTTGAGCCCCTCCTAGTTTCCCGAACCCGCTCCTGGCAGGGCCACTCCTGGTCCCTCCCAGCCGGGTTGGAGGGGCTGCAGACAGGGAGCCAGTGGAGACGGGGTTTCCTGAGCCTCCTGGCAGGACTGCAGTAGCCTCTTGGTGGGCATGCCACAGTCGGGTTGCTGGGTGTTCGCCCAGCTCTAGCACCAGATGCCCTGGCAGAGGGCAAGGCGGGTGCTGCTCTGTGGGCGAGCACATTCTGGTGCCCAAGAGGTCACGCTGCAAATTAACCCCCCAAAACCCACAAAGGCCAGCACCCCGTTGTCATGGACACAGGCAAGAAAGCCTCCCTGCCTCCCCGTCACCTGTCTGTGGGTCCCGAAGCCCAGGAGGACCACCCAGCAGCACAGTCTTTCTCTGCAGCCCCGCCTTCCCTGCCACAGGCTCCTAGGGCTCTGCTCCTGCCGCCTGTAGGCACAGCAGCCTGTGCCACCTCCACGGCCCCACGTTCCGCCAGGCAGGGAGCTCGGGTTTGCACACAGTCCTGAGGCCACAAACACATCTGTTTGGGCACTGCCCCGGGGGTGATGGCAGAATCCCCAATAACCCAACCGTCTGCTCATCATGGTACCCAATCTGCATTCATTGCCCACTTACTTCGCTTGCACATCTTGCCAGCTTCCCAAAAGGATTGAAAAGGGCACAACGATGATGACACTGTCGCCCCTGAGACCAGTGAGAGAAAGGAAGGCGGCCACGGGGCGGGCACTGAGGGTGAGGGTGGAGGTGAAGGACAGGAATTCTTGTGCCAGAAAAGCAAGGCCGTCCCCCGACGCGGTGCCGGGCGTGGTGCCAGCCCCTGAGGACCACGGGGAAATAGGAGCAGGTGTGCCCGCGCCTGAGTCCCTGTGCGAGAACCTCCCCCGGTGGGCGGCAAGACAGACACTTGTGAGCTCTGAAGAACAAGCGCATTTGCTGAGAGGTCTCTGTGGGGACTGCCACTGCGCAATGAAATAGACAGTCATCTCCAAGCGCTGTTCCACCAAATAGCCCGTGGAGAGAGGATGGTGACTCGGCTGTGGGGCAGTTTCTCCTGCCCCGTGGCAGGATCCCTGGCTGCCAGGGACGCACCAAGAGCCCGCCCGCCTCCAGGAAGCTGTGCCTGAGCATGGACAACAGGTGGGCATGTCCCAGCTTCTTAAAAATACGTTTTTTGACTTGAGAGAGAGGAGTGGAGAAGGAGAGAGATAGAAACATCAGTGAGAGAGAAACATGGATCAGCTGCCTCCTGCACACCCTCTACCGGGGATGGAGCCCATGGCCCTGCCCGTGACTGCCTGCTGTGTGGTCAACACTCAGCCATTGAGCCCACCAGCCAGGCTGCTCAGCGTGTAAAGCTCTGTGAGAAGACTGCAGAGAGTCCGTTCCCGGCCTGCACCAGCTTCAAAGTGCACTTTTGCAGACAAATAGCTGCCCATCACCTCGCCTGACCCACCCGCACA
>PVJC01006096.1:38874-56464 GCA_004026665.1 Murina feae | reverse complement strand
GGACCCACCGGTGGAACGACAGGTCACTATGATGTGCACTGACCACCAGGGAGCAGACGCTTAATGCAGGACCCCAGACCACAGGCCCCGACCGGTGGTGGCAGTGGGGTGGGGGGGGGTGAGTTGGGAGGGCCACTGAGTGGGTGGCGCCAAGGCGGGTGCCAGCAGAACCCCTCAATTGTCCTTCCTGTTGCCTCCAAGATTGGCCCTGATCACTGGCCAGGCCTAGGGACCCTACCTGTGCACGAATTTTGTGCACCGGGCCTCTAGTTTTATATAAATTTGTATTGATATCAGCTACATATATATATGCTGTATATATATTATATATGTATAAGTTTGTTTGGTCCTACCCCAGTTTTATACTCAACACAGCCGGTCCTCACCCTGGATTATGATGGACTGTGTATGCACATGCCTTTCTAATACTCCAGTATCCTTGCAGGTAAGTGGGTGGAGGGGGGGGGTCCTACTGGCTTTATGTCCCTTGGTCCAGTTTGTGGAATGAGTGAATACCTTCATCAGAAACCCAGCTCAATCCCTTCACACAGTCTTGTCTTAGAGGCATGAGTCAAAGATGACAATCAGAAAGGCAATTTCACTAGACGCCCACATGGATTTCCTCACCCTGGCTCAAGGCGGGGACTTGGGGAAGGATAGCAGTGTGCTCTCTCTCGGGAGTGGAGAGTGTCAGACTGCAGCTCGCAGGCCGGAAACCGAGGAGGGGGTTGGGGAGACACACGAACACAGACATTAGACGCTGGGCCCCTCCCCTGGCTCCAATTCCATCCAAGGGACATCTTCATGCTGGTCCAGTTCTTGCCTCTGAGTCTGAACCTGCCATGGCCTGGCTGGTCTGGGGTCTCCTTGGAATTGATAAGGAGGTTCAAGAGAGAGGTGTAACCCCCAATAAGCATGTCACCCCTCTTTAGCGCCTTTCCCACGATGGCAGCCACCTTGTTTTATGATGTCCCCAATCAGCTGTCACTATTCATAAAGTAATCACGGCCATTAACGCGTCAGGCCTCAAGCCATCGGCTCGGTATGGCACATCTGAGCTGTTGGTGGCAGGCTAAGCAGGTGTCCCCTGAGGGCTGACAGGACTACAGGAAAGGTGGGAGGTCCTCGCGGTGAGAGAGGATGTGTCACGTCCAAGAAGGCTACTGTGTGACATTATAGCGCAACGAGCCACTTGCATGAGGTTACAAGAAGAAATTACTGAGATCCTGAGCTTTCAATATTGGTAAGTCACAGAGACGAAAGTGGCATGGAGGCTCCTGACAATAGCTTCTACTGTGATAGCCCATTGAGTGAAACGCGCAGTCAGTCCCAGCCCGAGGGCTCAGCAGGCGGAGCCCTGTCCCAGGCATTGAAAGGGTGCAGGTCTGGCCCCTAGTCAGAAAACATACCTACCTGCTGGTTTGATCCCCAGTCAGGAAGTGTAAGGAAGGCAAGTGACCAATGTGTTTCTGTCTCACATCCATTATCTATCTATCTATCTATCTATCTATCTATCTATCTATCTATCTATCTATTATCTATCTATTATCTATTATCTACCCATTATCTATCTATCTATCTATCTATCTATCTATCTATCTATCTATCTATCTATCTATCCATCCATCCATCCATCCATCTACCCATCCATCCATCCATCCATCTATCCATCCATCAATTATCTATCTATCTCAATTATCTATCTATCTATCTATCTATCTATCTATCTATCTATCTATCTATCTATTATTTATCTATTATCTATCTATTATCTATCTATCTATCCACCTATCAATCCATCTTTCTTTCTCTCTTTCTTTCTTTCTTTCTTTCTTTCTTTCTTTCTTTCTTTCTTTCTTTCTTTCTTTCTTTCTTTCTTTTTTTCATCTATCTGGCTATCTATCCAACTGGCTATCTATCTATCTGGCTATCACCTATCTATTATCAACCTACCTACCTACCTACCTACCTACCTACCTACCTACCTTCCTACCTACCTATTTATCTATCTAACAATTATCTATCTATATCAATTATCTATCTATCTATCTATCTATCTATCTATCTATCTAGCTAGCTAGCTAGCTAGCTAGCTAGCTAGCTAGCTAGCTGGCTATTTATCTATCACCTATCTATTATCTATCTATCTATCTATCTATCTATCTATCTATCATCTCTCCATCCATCCATCCATCCATCCATCCATCCATCCATCCATTCATCCACCCACCCACCCACCTATCCATCCATCCATCTGTCCATCCATCCATCTACCTTTGTCCTTTTTTTGGGTCCCAAGTGCCCAGCTTCTGTGTTCTATGAGCCCTCTACATCCTTCCCATGATTCTCCGCTTGGGTTGTGGTTCACTTAGCTAGAGCCCAAGTACTAGAGTAAATATGCAAACACAGACAAATATCTGGACCCGAATGAGCTAAGATTCCCAGAGATCATTTTCTCAGTGAAAACACTTATTTTGAAAGCACGTACCAGGTGCCAGGGACTGGGTTCCACGACAAACAAAAAAGAAATACTGCAAAAACAGGCGCTCTAACAAATACTGGGCATTGGACTTGCAGAAACTAAGTAGACTAATGACATTCCTTCAACACTTCATACAATTTTACATATGATCTCTGTGAGTTTCTAATAGATTTTAACATATATGTATTTTCCATTGATTTTTTACAGAGAGGAAGGGAGAGGGATAGAGAGTCAGAAACAGCGATGAGAGAGAAACATCGATCAGCTGCCTCCTGCACACCTCCTACTGGGGATGTGCCCGCAACCAAGGTACATGCCCTTGACCGGAATCGAACCTGGGACCCTTCAGTCTGCAGGCTGATGCTCTATCCACTGAGCCACACCGGTTAGGGCTCTAATAGATTTTTAAATATTTTTTTTTATTGATTTCAGAGACGAAGGGAGAGGGAGAGAGATAAAAACGTCAATGATGAGAGAGAATCATGGATCGGCTGCCTCCTGCACGCCCCCTATTGCGGATCAAGCCTGCAACTTAGGCATGTGCCCTGACCAGAAATCGAACCGCATCCTCCTGGTTCATAGGTCGACGCTCAATCACTGAGCCACACAGGCTGGGCTCTAACAGATTTTTAAATAAAAAGTATAAGAACACTAACAACCACCCGGGGTATATCTTTTAGAAAAGAATTCTCCCCGTGGAAGAGCCAGAGGAGTACTGATTCAATTTCTGAGCGATCGAAGTGTTGAAGTCGTTCGTTCTGAATGGGGCCATCTAAAAAAACACATCCATTTAAACAACACCTGTAACCGTGTAATGGACAAAAAACAAGAAAACGATCAACATAATGTATTTTCTTTACACCAACTCTGTATCTGTTAATTTTTGACAGTTTTCTCCCATGTAACATTACCCCTTCACAAAAAAATGATATTTTAAAATGAGATGGGCTTGGCAAAAGACACGACGGGTAGTTAATGAAGGGGAATTGCCAAGCCGTGATCGGCAGGAGGAGGGAGAAGGGAGGAGAGAATTCATCCGGGCTTTCTCGGAGCCACAGGCCGTGGTCAACAGCCTTCACAAGGGTGAGCGATGCTCACGGCTAAGGGTTTTCACATCTTTATTTGGACTGTTTGTTTATTTTGTCTAAGTAAATCAGGCACAAGCTTTTCAAAATAGTGAAACCCATAGTGATAGAACTCCGTGAGCAGCGCTGTGATCTTCACACGTACTAAACGTTTCGAAAATGCGCCAGCGAGTCTGTAATCTCCAAACTCAACACAACTGTGTTCTCGCTGGCGGCAGCCTGCTGCAGCAGGGAAGCTGTGGGTTGACGTTCTAATCCTGACTGCTGCCCACTTTGCGTGGTGTGACCTCAGGCAAGGGATGTGACCTTCCCGTGGCTGAATTTCACCTGCAAAACTGAGATTACAATTGTCAGCAAGCAGGAAGGCTCCGGGATAGGAGGGCTCCTATTTGATTCTGGTCAGCTTTCCAATTAGGGTGGGAGACAGCTTATTGATAACTAGGGGTCCTGACAGTGTTATTAAAAGAACCCTCCTTGCCCGGCTGGTGTGGCTCAGTGGTTGAGTGTCCACCTATGAACCAGGAGATCGAGGTTCGGCTCCTGGTCAAGGGCACATGCCTGGGTTTCGGGCTCGATCCCCAGTAGGGGGTGTGCAGGAAGCAGCCGGCTGATGATTGATGATTCTCTATCATCAATGATGTTTCTCTCTCTCTCTCTCTCTCTCTCTCTCTCTCTCTCTCTCTCTCTCTCCCCCTCCCTCTCCCTTCCTCTCTGAAATAAATGAAAATATATATACTATATAATAAAAGGCTAATATGCAAATTGTCCCCTCGACCAGGAATTTGGTCAGGAGTTCGATGGGGGAGAGGGGGGAGCAGGACCAGCCAGCCAACCACCTGCGGCCCCTCTCCCTGGCTGGCTCTGTCCCTGATCGCCCCCCCTACCCCGATCAGGAGGACAGGAACAGCCCATCAACTGCCTGCAGCCCCTCCCCCTGCCAGCCCTGTCTAATTGGCCCTGATGGCACAGGACAGCCGGACCCCACCTGTGCATGAATTTGTGCACCAGGCCTCTAATATATATATATATATATATATATATATATATATATATATATATATATATATATTTAAAGAGAGATTACAATTTCTAACAAGCAGTAGGACCCCAGGATCAGGCATCTCCCTTCAACCTCGTCCTGGATTCTGATCATCTTTCCAATTAGGGTGGGGCACAGCTTACTGATAACTAGAGGTCCTACTGGTATTATAAGAGAGTCCTCTTTAAAATGTGTCATGTCCTTTGACATGTATCAATTTGGTAAACATCTACATGCTCGCAATTCTAAAAAAAAAAAAGGAAGTTTGTTTTCTATTACTGATGTTAGGATGAGAAGCCACACTGCAGGCCAGTTTGGGGGAATGGAGGCATCTTGGAAATGAATGCTTTATGTCTCCATTTAGTCAACAAACACCGAGCTCCTATTAGAGGTCTGGCCCCAGGCTGGGCATTTGGAACGCACAAGGACACATAAGACAAGATTCCCAGGTTCAAAAAGCCAGAGAGCAGGGTGTAGCTCACACGCGCGGAATCCTACGCAGTAAATGTTGGGTGGGGTGCCTCACGGAAGGGCGAGGACGGGTGTCCCTGCACTCGGTGCTGTGGTACCCAAGACCAGGAGCTGAGTGAAGAGAACGATGCGATCGGAGAGGCCAGCAGAGGCCAGAGCACAGAAGTTTCATTTTCCAGGCCAAGTTGCTTAAGCTTCAGGCAGTAAAATATCAGAAGGCTGGAGCAGAATGGGGATATCTATGCCCAAAGCTGTGGGGAGGATAGCAATTGGGCTACTCAAGTCAACCAGGGAACTCGTGCTGTGGTCTGGGGTCCAAGACAGGCTGGGAGGGCTTGAGTCAGTTGGGATGCAGACCAGGGGGTGGAGGGGGAGCAACAGGGGAGTGAAGCCTGGGGATGTGAGGCAGAGGGAAGGGTCTAGAGTGACTCATCGCCTTTCCCTCCCCTACCCCCAAATATATTTGTATTGATTTCAGAGAAGAAGGAAGAGAGAGAGAGAGATAGAAGCATCAATGATGAGAGAGAATTATTGACCAGCTGCCTCCCGCACGCCCCACACTGGGGATCGAGCCTGCAACCCTGGCAAGGGCCCTGACTGGGAATCGAACCACAACCTCCTCGTTCAGAGGTTGATGCTCAACCACCAAACCGGTCGGGCAGACTCCCAGCTTTGAAGCTTTGGTACCCGAGGTGGTGCTGTCTTCGGAGGTTAGGGAATACGCAGATAGGAATGAGGTTTAGGGTTCAATCTTAGGCAGTCAATGAAGCAATAGACAAAAGGTGTATGTCAGCGGATTGAGGGCTCCTTAGGGCCCAACTGTGGGAGTTTGCTGCCACAGCGGAGTGTTGTGGATGATGAGCTGCATTTACGGTTTCTTCTGTGCTTGGAGAAGGCTGCCACGGAGGATTGAGGAGGTGGTAAGATGTGGACCAGCTTAGCTGTGCCTCGTGTAGCTATGGGATTGAGGACAGTCCTGTATAAATATGTATTATTGATTTCAGAGAGGAAGGGAGAGGGAGACAGAAACATCAATGGTGAGAGAGAA
The DNA here is from genome assembly GCA_004026665.1 of Murina feae. Taxonomy (NCBI): domain Eukaryota; kingdom Metazoa; phylum Chordata; class Mammalia; order Chiroptera; family Vespertilionidae; genus Murina; species Murina feae. The sequence goes on along the minus strand of PVJC01006096.1, from coordinate 50,339 downwards.
TCGATCGGCTGCCTCCTGCACGCCCCCTACTGGGGATGGAGCCCGCAACCCAGGCATGTGTCCTTGACCAAGAATTGAACCATGACTTCCTGGTTCAGAGGTCGATGCTCAACCACTGAGCCGCGCTGGGCATGTCCTGACTTCTTCTTCTTTTTTTTTTTAAATGTGTTTAATTGATTTTTTATGGAGAGGAAGGGAGAGAGAGTTAGAAACATCGATGAGAGAGAAACATCGATCAGCTGCCTCCTGCACACCTCCTACTGGGAATGTGCCCGCAACCAAGGTCCATGCCCTTGACCGGAATTGAACCCGGGACCCTTCAGTCCGCAGGCCCGACGCTCTATCCACTGAGCCACACCGGTCAGGGCCATGTCCAGACTTCTTGCTCCCCACTGGCTTAATTAGAAACCACTTCATGTGGCAACCCTTCACTCCAGCCCCCCAATTGTGCTAAAGGCCCCCCCAATTTATGATGCCGCAAAGGGGTTTTCTGAACTCTTACAGGTATTCTTAGCTCCTTCGCACCAGGAACTGCTTGCGACTCTTGGACAATATGAGTAACCCTCAGGAACCCATGTCCCACGCACAGAGGCACATAACCAGACTTGCCCAGCGGCCTGAAGCCTCGGTCCCCTCCCTCACCCACCGCCCACCCCAAACAGCGGGCCACTCCGTTCGGACATGAAGGAGCGCATTATAAATAAAATAGTGGGTTTTTCAAATTAGCACACATACCCACGAGGTGTGTTTACTCAGGGCGCCTTAATGGCTTTCAAAGAACCATTAGGCCCAACTGAGTGGATCTTATGCATTACCAAAATATGCACAGCGTACCCTAAAATAGGCCTGTGACCTGTAAAAACATCCATGGAACAATTTCTCTTTGAGTTCTCCTTGCCTCCTTTTTTTGCTAAGTAATTTTCTTAGCTCATTTGAGAACAAAGGGATACATTTTTCTAAGGTTTACCTGTTTGCCTGTTCTGGGTACGAAGCTCGAGGAATACCTGAGAAATGCATTCATCTGCTGAGTGGGTGTACGTGAGGGGTGCCCTCATAGATTTTCCTTCCTCTTTTTTTAAAAAAAAATTAACATGTTTTTATTAATTTGAGAGAGAGAGAGAGGAAAGGATAGAGAGAAACATAATCCATCCACTGCCTCCTGCACGCCCCAGACTGGGGATCGAGCCCACAACCCGGGCAGGTGCCCTGACCGGGAATCGAACCGTGACCTGCTGACTCACACGTCAATGCTCAACCACTGAGCCACACCGGCTGGGCTAGGTTTCCCTTCTTAACAGAGGCACCTGCAAAGCATACAAGGTCTAAGGAGATGAACGAAAAAAAGGAAATAGAACAACCAACCGCCTCAGAGGAAACAAAACGCAACACCCCTCCCATCATTCGGAGCTTGAGGCGCTTGAATTTGACAAAGTCAGCGTTTCACTGGGGAATCTGCCCAGTTCCTACCTGAGAGGAAGCAGAAGCAAAGGGGTTAATCATCGCTGACAATTCAAAACAACAACAACAACAACAAAACCCACAAAAACCCAACAGTTTTATTGCAGAAGTGGGAACTGAACTGGAACGTTCCCAGTCAGAATGCAAGGGCAGACAAGCAGGTCTGGAGAAGACCCTGTTGCGAGTGCAGAGGGAAGGTTTGCAGGGGTTGTAGACAGGCCAATGAGAGGGGCTGGTTCCACAATTGAGAACGTAGTAGAATCTAGACTTTTGAGGACAAGTTAGCAGACATTCAGAATCTATGCAGTGTGCTGAGGGGAAAGGGTAAACAGCTCCAGAGCGGCGATGACAGAGGGGCGAGCATTCCTGGGTGACAATGCTGGGCAGGCTGTCTCCAGGTGGTTGCGCAAGAAACCAATGTGTCATGTCATGTATTGACTCCAGTTTCCAAAGCATCTTGCTGTTTACCTGCTTATCTTAGGGGTCACTGTTCCACCTTGAACCCTGCTGATGGGGAAAGGGCGCCTGCCAGCCAGTGTGTACCTTCTGCCAGTTTCTGGGTACGTCCCCGGAGACCCCCAGAAGATAGAATGCAAGGACTCAGCTCGTTTGCGGAAACTATGTACGGGGCCAGGGGGGCCCCTGACACACTGCGGGGAACACTTCTGAAAGTAGATGATTGTCTAACAGCTATGCTGCACACCTGGAACGAATCCAAAGGACTGTCGCAGGCGAACTGTGATAAAAAAATAAAATTAAAAATAAATGTAGGGTCCGGCCAGTGTGGCTCAGTGGTTGAGGGTCAACCTATGAATCAGGAGGTCGAGATTCCATTCCCTGTCAGGGTGCATGCCCAAGTTGCGGCATCCCCGATCAATGACTCACTCATCATCCTGGATGTTTCCATCTCTCCCTTCTGCTCTGAAATCAATAATATATATATATATATATATATATATATATATATATATATATATATATATGTAAATAAATACAAATAAACGCGTGGCCCCGGGGGATAGCTTACTCCAGTGGCTGTCAACCCCAGCGGAACAACAAAACCATGTGTGGAGTTTCATACAGGCCCCCAGGTCGCTGGCCACGCTGCTGGGTTATGGGCTCAGTAAGTCTCATCCTGTATCCTCCTCTGCAAACTAGGGGTGCACTGCCTTATCCAGGGAGAGGGTTGTGACGATCACACCAGCACCATGACGGGAAGAGGCTCATTTGGTTTTCTCTTGGTGGGCATTGGCTATTTTGGGTCAGAACTTCCCAAAGCGGGAGCAAAGGCCTGTGAGGTGCTCACTGGGGACACCCACCTGTCAATGATATTTGCCAGCCATAGCCTATGCCTCCTTCGATACTGTCGCTGGGACCGTTCACTCATGAAAGCTTCTGAAAGGACCAGAAGTGAAAGAACTGGCTTCTCAAAGCGACTTAACCACCGTTGTCCTTTTGAATCGGCGATTAGTAATGGATGCTCAACAGAACACGCTTCCAGGGTCACTCCTCTCTAGGATCGCTAACCAATGTTCTCAAGTTCCATAACCTCCCTCTGGGAATTGACTGTGGGCTCTGGTCTAAGATCATCCTGAAGAACACCTGCTCTTTGTCTGAGCTACTCGCTGAAGTGAACTCTCCTATGAGAAACCAACTCTACTGTCCGGCGGGGGTGGCTCAGTGGTTGAGCAATGAGCCATGAACCAAGAGGTCACTGGTTCGAATCCTGGTCAGGGCACATGGCTGGGTTGCAGTCTTGATCCCCAGTAGGGGACGAGCAGGAGGCAGCTGATCGATGTTTCTCTCTCATCATCCATGTTCCTTATCCCCTTCTTCCTGTCCCTTCCTCTCTCTCTATAATCAAATATATATATATATATATATATATATATATATATATATATATATATATGTATCTTTTATTGATTTTTTACAGAGAGGAAGGGAGAGGAATAGAGAGTTAGAAACATCGATGAGAGAGAAACATCCATCAGCTGCCTCCTGCACACCCCCTACTGGGGATGTGCCCGCAACCAAGGTACATCCCCTTGACCAGAATTGAACCTGGGACCCTTCAGTCTGCAGGCCGACATTCTACCCACTGAGCCAAACCAGTTAGGGCACTATATATATTTTTTTAAAAAAGAAAAGAAACCATTCTATTGAACGATTATAGCTTTTCCTTGAATGCCTGTGCTCACCAAGGCAGGACACAAACAATGCAGAAAGGAACGAAGCCATCCATTTAGAAAGAAAATTAATAGCTAAATAGTAGAAATTTATCGCGCATGGTTGTTAAATAAAGGAAAGCTAGTACATTTGAAGAGATTATACCTCACCCTTGAAACCAGTGGGACGGGATAAAATTAGACATGCAAGTTACGATTAGGGCTAAATTAATCCAAGAGTCAAAAATAAACTTGGTAGAAACTTATAGAGGTGCACTGAAAAAAGATGTAAAAAACGGGTGTTGGAGGAGAGACAGGGCTATTTCCTTTAAGACAATAATTTAAGAGGTTTTGGGGAAACAATACAGTTCGGTAGATTGTTTTGGCAACGTCATTTGCCTGGTATGTACTCTGAGCTCAAGTGGAATATTTGGATTCTACTATGTCCACATGGGAGTGAAAAGTGAAAGAGACCCAATGAGTCTCTTTGATGGAGGTGTGTTTGTAAAACAATCATTTACTGCCCCACTGGTTTGGCTCAGTGGATAGAGCGTCGGCCTGCGGACTGAAGGGTCCCAGGTTCGATTCCAGTCAAGGGCACATGCCCAGGTTGCAGGCTTGATCTCTAGTAGGGGGCATGCAGGAGGCAACCGATCGATGATTCTCATCACTGATGTTTCTATCTCTCTCTCCCTCTCCCTTCCTCTCTGAAAATCAATGAAAAAATATTTTTAAAAAGAGCATCACTTATATAAACATGAGAGGACGATGATGCACATACATGATCTTGGGATGGACGGGTGTGTAAATTTCACAGTCAACGTGGGCATAGTGCACAGTAAGAATTTGCTTCAGGCCCGGCCAGCATGGCTCAACCTATGAGCCAGGAGGTCACAGTTTGACTCCCAGTCAGGATGTGGGATCACTGCCCAGTGTGGGGTGTGCAGGAGGCAGCTGGTGGATGATTCTCTCTCATCACTGATGTTTCTCTCTCTCTCTCCCTCTCCCTCTTCCTTCCTTTCTGAAATCAATGAAAAAATATACACTGAGTGGCCAGATTATTATGACCACCTGACATTTGTAGGCAAATGAGCTATAACTTCTCGCTGAAGTTGCTAGAGGGCCAGACGATTATAAATAGGGAAGCAGGTTGTTTACCACGACAGTAGAAGTGATTTTTTAATGAAGATAAGGGCAAACAACGTGATTTAACAGCCTCTGAACGTGGATATATTGAAAAAAAGAACTCGCTTCAGATAACTATGAAAAACCTTTATATCCAAGCATCTTGCTCTTGCAGGTTTGGGAGGAAAACTCGCAGAATTTTCCTCCCTGGATGGAAGGATATTGCTCTCGGACCCCAGCCAGAAGCGCTGCGAGCGCACCCTTTTGGCTGGCATTTGAGCGCTTCTCCTCCGCTCCTGGCTGCGGGCCAAAGGGAGCAAACACCACCCAACGTTTCAGGACCTCAAAATAGTCAACGGAACATGGCTGCTCCGCCTCGGCTTCTAAAAATGACCCCAGAGCCGGGTGCCAAACCATCTGGTTGATCCATCGCTAATGGATTTTAGAAACCATTGAAGGACATTTGTTTTTTAAAATTGATAACTAAAAGCAAAACGAAGCGAAACGCCGCTCAATCTAAAGGGTTGTCATACGTGTGTACGGTCACCACAGCAGAGGCCGGGTTTGATGAACATGTTTTACGTTCCAGAGTTAAGTGATATAGAGGCAAGACGACTGGGGTTTAGAACAGGACATCTGGGCTTCGATGCGAGCTGAGCAACGAGGGCACATGTGTGAGTCTGTCTTTTTGTGGGTAAGATTCCTGAGAATAATGAAAAAATAATGACACTCCTTTTAAGTAGGTCGTCGTGAGGAGCAGAATATTTTCAAAACCCTTTGACAACTGTAGCGTCCATTATCTAAGCTAGGGATTCACAGCTATTGGAAGTTTGAACTTTCTTTTTTATTTATTTAAACTTTTATTTTTTAAAAAAATTTTTCATTTTGTTTTATTACTTTAAGTATTACAAAGAGGGTTAGATAAGTTTCCATTTTTTCCCCTTGACTTTCCCCCGTCCTCCCCTACCCCCCCCCATGTCTTGTGTCCATTGATTATGCTTATACGCATGCATATAAGTCCTTCAGTTGATCGATTAACTCCCCCCCCATCCCTCCCGACCCTTCCAGCTATAGTTTGACAGTCAATTCAATGCTGTTCTGCCTCTGTATCTGTTTATGCTCATCAATTTATAATGGTCTTTATTATCCATAAATAAGTGAGATCATGTGGTATTTTTCTTTCATCGACTGGCTTATTTCACTGAACTTTCTTATTTATTTATTTAAACTTTTATTTTTTTATTAATTTTTTTTTTGAGAGAGAGAGGAACATCAATGTATTGTTCCACTTATTTATGCCTTCACTGGTTGAGTCTTGTATGTGCCCTGACCGGGGATTGAACCCACAACGTGGTGTATCGAGACGATGCTCTAACTCACTGAGTTGCCTGGCCAGGGTCTACCCAGGAAGGTTTGAACTTTCTGATCAAATAGATTTGGGTACAAATCCTTATTCATGTGTTTTCTAGCTCTGTGATCCGAACAAGGTAACAAAATACTTTTGACTATCGCTTTTATCATCTATGAAATAGGGTTAGAGTTGTTGGGAGAAGTAAATAAAATGACATGTCTTTCTTTTATTTTATTTTTATATATTTTATTGATTTTTTTACAGAGAGGAAGGGAGAGGGATAGAGAGTTAGAAACATCGATGAGAGAGAAACATCGATCAGCTGCCTCCTGCACACCTCCTACTGGGGATGTGCCCGCAACCAAGGTACATGCCCTTGACCAGAAGCGAACCTGGGACCCTTCAGTCCGCAGGCCGATGCTCTATCCACTGAGCCACACCGGTCAGGGCATGTTCTTGACTTTTGACTTTTCCTTCAAGGATTTGAAATCCCTGGTTCTCCCCACCCCACGTATGGAAGCTGCATTTTTAGAGACACTCTGGCTTCCAAGGGCCACACCCAAGGACAATGTGTGAAGGGAGGGCCCTTCGCCATTTTGCCTCATTGACTAGCTTCTTGCGAACTCCTCGATAGCCTTCGATTATTCCTTGCTTCCCAGTTCTGATGACTTCTGTCCAGTGGCCACAAAGTGCCAGCTCGGGGCCCTGCCCTCTCTCATCTTCTCTGTGGCCAAGGCTTGATCTGTGGGGTGACCCATTCATTCCTGCCACCCCAGCTGTCTCCTCCATCACCCCAAGGGCTGGTCCACCATGGCTTTGTTCCAAAGCTTGTTTTCTTTACCTGGATTTCCTCAGGCTCAGTATATCACGTCAGAACCCATCCATTTTCTCCAGGAGCCACATCTGCCCTGCCTTCCTGTGGGTGTTGGCAATTCTGTTTGCACGTGAATATAAACTACTCGTGGTGTTGAAGCCCGAAGACTTCAGTATTATCTTTGTCTCTACACTCCGGTTTGACCTCCAGATCGTTGCACCTCCCCAAGTTTATTTGCAAGCCCTGTCACTTTTATCTCAGAGGTCGGCCACAGCTAGAAGACAGAGAGACAGATGGCAGGTCTGTGTGACACTGTGATGGCCGTGCTCATGCTCTCAAGATAAATGCCGGAGCTGCCGCCATTGCCTCTGCATTCCAGACAGGAAGGAGGACAATCACAGGGACTAAGGGGGACCTGCCCACTGAGGCACCTTTCCTGAAAGCGGCCCCCAATACTCTGCTTGTGCCTACTGAGCCACCGGATCTACAACAAGGGAGGCAGAGAAATGCAGTTCCCGACATCTGGACACAGTTCTGCTCCAATGAGTGAGAGATCGATTGGGAAGAAAGACAGTGCGAAGTGATACTGGCTAGGTGCCCAGCGAAAGGACATTGGGTAGTCTCTACAAATCTGTTCTCCTTACTTCTCTATATTTTATTTTTTTTAGTCTTTTTAAAAAAATATTAAATCTTTATTGTTCAGATTATTACAGATGTTCCTTTTTTTAACCCCCATAGCTCCCCTCCACCTGGTTCCCCCCGACCCCATGCCCTTACCCCTACCACTCTCTTCATCCGTAGATGTAAGATTTTCGTCCAGTCTCTTCCCATACCCCTCACACCCCCTTCCCCCTGAGAAATATCAGTCCATTCCTTTTCTATGCCCTTACTTCTATTCTATTCACCAATTTATTCTGTTCATCAAATATTTCTATTGACTGGTTATATTCACTTGTTGATAGATATGTATTTGTTGTCACTTCGTTGTTCATACTTTTTATTTTTACCTTTTTCTTCTTCCTCCTCTTCTTAAAGAATGCCCTTCAGCATTTCAAATAATCCTGGTTTGGTAGTGATGTACTCCTTTAGTTTTTCTTGTCTGTGAAGCTCTTTATCTGACCATCTATATTTTATTTAAAAAAATTTTTTTTTATTGATTTCAGAGAGGAAGGGAGAGGGAGAGAGAGATAGAAACATCAATGATGAGAGAGAATCACCGACCGGCTGCCTCCTGCACGTCCCCGCACTGGGGTCAAGCCCACAACCAGGCATATGCCACAACGGGGATTCGAACCGGCGACCTTTTGGTTCCTGGGCCAACGCTCAACTGCTGTGCCACATCCAGCTGGGCTCTCTCTATATTCTTAAAATAAACTTCCCCTGTCTTTGGTAGCATGAAGAGCCTGACGCCCCTTATTTCCCACCATCATCTTAGTCCACGCCCTTGACTTTATGGGGTGTAGATGGTTGCCAAGCAGAATGGACTCAGTGTGCCCATACATCATAGCCCCTATTGCACCTGCCATCAATTTATTTACTCAACAAGCAAGTATTGAGGACAGGGATGAGTAAAGCCGTGGTCTTCAGCTTCAGTTGATTTGGGGAGACCATCACAGCACCAGTTTACTCCAACCCAACACGCCAAGGGATGTAGCAGAGGCAGACACAAAGAACTGTAGACACACAGAGCAAACCGAGACCGACTCAGCCTGGAAGTGGCTGGGAGGACTTCACGGAGGAGGTGACGCCATGATCTGAGGTGGGTAATAGTCAGAGTTTCTCAGGATAACCCAGAGGGAAGTCATAATGGATATTCTGCTTTGTAAACTAATGATCAGGGAAAAACAAAGTGGGTATACGTGACCTCGGTGTGAATTTAATTTTTGAAGAAAGTCATCATACACGAAAGCTATATTAAACCTGGCATCAGAGGGCACAGTCCTGATGAATGAGAGGAAAACTGGTCCTTAGAGAGTGTCCCCCTACTCACCAGGCCCTGAAATTAACTGGGGACCCATTTGTCCAGAGGGCACCTACCCTACAGAGAACTCTCCCGATTAACATCAGATGCGATCATTCTTAACCACTCGGGCATTGCGAAGATCTTGTCTGCACCCAATGTTTCTGTTCATAATCAAGGCAGTCCTTTATGGAGGGGGTTGCTAATTTGTCACCCTGCATATTAGTGAGATGAATGAATGAATGAATGAATGAATGAATGAATTTGCTCTGGGTCCAGAGGCCACATTTATTCGTTGTCTTCCGCTTCCCATGGGGTGTTTGGTCTCTGAGACATTTCATTCTGCGTTTTCTCATACTTTGGGACATTTATTGGCAGCTACTGACAGCATGCGTTGGTGCTCAGGCGCCGACAATGGCTGTATAAGAAATATGGTCTTTTTGGGATTAGTTGTGTTCTGAGAATGTCAGGGGGGTCACTGTCAGGCTATGCTAAAAGGCAATGCAATATAAAAGGTTGGGTTATATCAGTCCCAACAGTACTCTATTGTTCTAAAAAGCATAAATCGGGATATATTAAATGATAATACATAATGCTGGGGAGGCTAAGGTAACCTAGATTGATACCTTCATAAGCTGATTGAAGATTGACACATTCATAAACTGATGAGAATGGCCCCAGGGCCATTATCACCTCTTCCCCATATACGTGCTCAATGAATGGCGACCACTATGACAATCAACCCATTTGTCCTATGTAATGACTTTATAAAATAGACTTTGCTCCCACTTTACAGATGAAAAGACTGAGGCACAAAGAGGGCCGACAACACACCTGAAGTCAATGGCAAGACTGAGATTCCAGTTCGAGTCATTTCGATACACTCTGCTCTACCCGAATACAGCATAGTATATGTAATGCACACTCCACAAGTTCCTAAAGTTGGATTTTCATATTTCTTTGTGTGAAACTCACCACTGGCAATGCCACATCTCAAAACAACCTCCTGGGCTTTCAACTTAAGAAAAATAAAATCAGGTAGGTAAGTAAAAGTAGTTATTATTTTTTAAAAATATTTTTTGATTTCAGAGAGGAGGGAGAGGGAGAGCTAGAAACATCAATGATGAGAGAGAAACATGGATCGGCTGCCTCCTGCACGGCCCACACTGGGGGTCGAGCCTGCAACCCGGGCCTGTGCTCTGAGCAGGAATTGCAACGTGACCTCCTGGTTCATAGGTCATTGCTCTACCACTGAGCCATGCTGGTCGGGCAGTCAAAGTAATTATTAAAGCAGAACTAGCATCAAAAAAATTTAAAACCAAGTTGACTAAGCAAAGTGTCTTCCTCCAGTGCTTAGTTCCTTCGGGAACATTAGAAAATATAGTTGAATTGTCTTTTACTGTTGCTTTTCTTGGGGGAGTGGAGTTATTTTTTTATTATAGATTTTTATGATAAATAGCTTGATTTCAACGGCACTTGTGAATTTGCTAGACATTAAACAAGAGAGAAAGACCATTTTATAAATTGAAAATTCCCGTGTGCGAACACTCAGTGCTAGGATTTGATTTTGTTGTTTCTATAGAAACAAAGGAAAATTGAGATGAGAATAAACTAAAATGGATTCGAGGTTTATGAAACAGATAAAGGAGCTTATTTTACGTGTTCTCAGTCTAATGTGCGGTGACATAAAATTTCTATTCAAACCCAGGCTATCTGTGGACATTTCTGTTTTGGGGGAAAAGTTCAGGTGGGGGAGGGAAAGGGACGTATGTGATGTCGGGAGGGAGGGGGACACCCACATATGTGATGTCGGGAGGGAGGGGGGACACCCACATATGTGATGTCAGGAGGGAAGGAGGAAGGAGGCAGGACGATGCCAGCTACAGAGCAGGAGCGCCCCAGCCTGACCACAATGGTCAGGAGCGTTCCCCTCCCCTGCTGACCAGTAGCTCAGCTGGTTAGAGCCACATCCCGATACGCTGAGGTTGCGGCTGGATCCCTGGTCAGGGCACACACACGAACCCACCAATGGCTGCATCAGTAAGTGGAACAACACACCCATGTTTCTCTCTATCTCCCTCCTGTCTCCCACCCCCAACCAAGACATGAAACTTTTTTAAAAAGAGAGAGCATTCACCTCCCGCAGGTCAGGTGCAGTTCAGTTACTCAGAACACAACATTCCTGAGAACCTGCGGGAGGTCGGGACCAGAAGACAGGGAAGGCACAGCAGACCCCACTGTGCCCCCAGCGGAGCATTCCACGCGCTTCCCAGGCGACTGCTGCAGCGATCAAGAGAACTCGTGTCCTCTGCTCGCTGCTGGACCCAGACTCGCCGACTCCAGGCTCAGAGCAATCACACGGGGCCACCTTGTCACTGCTGCCTGCAATTTAGATAAAGCCAGGGAGCATGTGATGTGTGCGCACACTTGCACACAAACCGTGAAGTACTAACACACACACACCCCATGAAGTACTAACACACACACACACCCCATGAAGTACTAACACACACACACCCCATGAAGTACTAACACACACTCCCCCATGAAGTACTAACACACACACACACACACACACACATACCCTAT
>PVJC01006096.1:0-38774 GCA_004026665.1 Murina feae | reverse complement strand
TAGGGAAACACACAAGGGAAACAGCTTTCTATTTAAAAAAAAAAAAATTTGTGGCCCTGGCCGGTGTGGCTCAATGGCTAGAGCGTTGGCCTGTTGACTGAAGGGTCCCGGGTTCGATTCCGGTCAAGGGCATGTGCCTCGGTTGCAGGTTCCTCGGCCCTGGGTGGGGTGCGTGCAGGAGGCAACCCATCGATGTGTCTCTGTCCCATCGATGTTTCTCTCTGTCTCCCCCCTCTCCCTTCCGCTCTTTCTAAAAACCTACGAAAAAAATATCTCCGGGCGAGGATTAAAAAAATAGTAAAAAAAAATCTGAGCTTTAATTAGATAAGGATTTCTGCTCTTGGCTTTCCTTCCAGTGCACGGCCCCACACTCACCAAACCGGTCGGCCTGCGTGGCCTGGTGTTGACACAGGCTGGCAGCACGAACCTTACATGGCTGCAAACACCTAGAAAATGTGGCCTTTACCCACACGCTCGGTGAGGGGGCCTTGACAGCAGTGACACCTGCCATCTGATAAGCCAGGGCCAGGGGTCACGGGATGGCCGTGCTGTCTCTGTGGCTGTCAAAGAACCAGAGGCTTCGGATGATCTTAATAAGTGAGTCGCCCAGACATGTGTGGTCCTGCCGCCCGTATGAACTCATCCCAGGCCGAAGGGAATGCGAGGGACCCGTCAGGAGGTCAGGGCCCGTGTGGGCCTGCGGTGTTGTACCCCTGAGCCCCAGCTGTGGGGAGAGACATCTGGGTATCTGAGGTGGATTTTGGGGGGCTGGCGTTGCCTGGGGGGAGGAGGGGAGTGGAACCCTTTTGAGCAGAGAACCACAGGGCATGATTTTAGGGGAACGGCTGGCTGCTTTTCCCGTGTGGACAAGGTGTGTACCCTGGTGGAGAGTGTTGCCATAGGACGTTCATGAAGGAAGAATCTTTTTCTTACAGCAAAATCAACGTTGGTGTTCAAAACAGCATTTCAGTTCATGGTCTTGCATATGTCTGTTTTTTAAAAAAAAAATATATTTTATTGTTTTATTTTTTACTGAGAGGAGGAAGAGGGACAGAGAGTTAGACACATGGATGAGAGAGAAACATCAATCAGCTGCCTCCTGCACACTCCCTACTGGGGATGTGCCCGCAACCAAGGTACATGCCCTTGACCCTTGACCGGAATCGAACCTGGGACCTTTGAGTCCGCAGGCCGAGCCTCTATCCACTGAGCCACACCGGCTAGGGCTCATGTCTGTCTTATAATGTCTTGGAGATGAAGGTAGCCACACATTATTTTTCAAAAAAAATATCTTTTTATTGATTTTAGAGAGAGGGGTAAGGAGAGGGAGAGAGAGAGAGAGAAACATCAACGATGAGAGAGTATCATCAATCGTCTGCCCCTTGCAAGCCCCTACTGAGGACCGAGCCTGCAACCTGAGCATGTGCCCTGACCGGGAATCGAACCGGTGACCTCTTGGTTCATGGGTCAATGCTCAACCATTGAGCAACACTGGCCGGGCACCACATATTCTTTGTGCTGCTCTTTGGAATTTAATGAATGTGAGGCCAGGTGGCGAGGCAAAAGGACAATAAATTATAACAAGAGTCCCCCCTCCCTCCACGCAGTCACCATGTGAAAGAGTCTTATTCAATGAGTCACAAACTCAGGAAGAGAAATGCCTGGGTCATGGAAATATTTAGTTGATACGGATAAATCTTCATTCTCTCTCTCATGTAACTGAGGATGGGATGGGAGTTGACTTGTAAAACAAATATTTCAATACATTGTACAAAGTGCTGAGGGGCGGGGGAGGGGGGGATCCTAGAAGATTTGGCTCAGAGGATAGAGTATTGGCCTGGAGACTGAAGGGTCCCAGGTTCAATTCCGGTCAAGGGCATGTACCTTGGTTGTAGGTTCTTCCCTGGCCCAGGCCTGGGCCCTGGTCAGATCACTTGCAGGAGGTAACCCGTCGATGTGTTTCTCTCACATCGATGTTTCTCTCTGTCTCTCTCTCCCACTCTCTCTAAAAATCAATGGAAAAATATCCTCGGCTGAGGATTAAAAAATTTAATTAATTTTTTTAAAAAAAGTACTGAGAGTTAAGGAAAAGGACATGGGATGTTGGAGTCTTTCCTCTGCTTTTCTCTTCTGATCTCTCCTTGTGTTTCAATCAATGCTAAACACCAACCAGGGCATTTTTTAAGGTTTGGGGGAATAGCTGTCTATGTATAGCCTTAACATTCGGCCCTTAAAGCACGCAGTCCTCCGAGATTTCAGAGCAGATCATTGTACTTGCCTCAGTATTTCCCCATCGATCTGATCATCCTCTAATCTAACCACACCTCTGCCTGCCTCCTGCACGCTCCCTACTGGGGGTCGAGCCCGCAACCCCGGGCACGCGCTCTGTGTGGGAATCAAATGTGGTGTTGCCAGCAGTCATGATGGAGGGAAAGGAGTCCCAAAGCCAGGCTTTCTTTGCAACCATAGCTCCAAATCTGACCATTTGTGACCCAGGGAGACTTCTAGCTTGAGTACGGCAGAGACGTCTCAAAAAAAAAACCCCCAGAAATGAGTGCTGAGGCAGAGGCCAATTCCGTGCGGACCAAATCACAAGCCCAGTCTCTCTCCACAGGAGACAGGCCCGTAGTTCCAAACGAACTGAAGATTTGGCAGTGTTTTTCATGCCCACTGCTTGAGTCTGTTCTGAGCCAAGGCAATTTACAACCAAGAAGGGGCAAAAACAAAGTTGATTTTTAATCTCTGGACCACGGAGGGCCTGACTCATCAGCCGGCGGAGGTGGGAATTTCTATCCTTTATTTAATCTTTCACACTCTGTCTGAACACTGGGGGGTGGGAGGGGGGGTGGCTCAATTTCTAGCACTGCTGTCCTCTTGAAACTGTGGTTTCCTTCATTATTTACAAAACACTCTCCCATCCTGGCTCTGATTCCGACTAATCTGGAGGTTTTCTGCCTTCAGAGTCACTCTGCGTTTAACACACACGTGAGCCTTGACCACGCGATCTGTCGGATAGACGCTGTGGAAGATGGTCGCCGTTCGCGTATGTTACATCCCTTTCTTGTTTCTGTGTCACAAATTACAATTTGACGTAATTTACAGATTCGTGTGTTTTTTTTCCCACAAGTTCATTAGGGGTTTCTTTTAAAATTATTTCCTGCTTTACTGAAATATCATTATTTTTTAATTTTATATATTTGCTTGTTTATTTAGAGAGAGAAAGAGGAAGGGTGAGGGATGGAGAGATAGAAACATCAGCAATTGGCTGCCTGCTGTACGCCCCTTCCTGGGGATCGAGCCCATAACCCGGGCATGTGCCCTGATTGGGAATTGAACTGCTGGCCTCTTATTCCTGGCTTGACGCTAAACTGCAGAGCTACATCTGCTGGGCTATTGAGGTATTATCCTACATAATAAAAGCCTAATATGCAAATTGTCCCCTTGACTGGGAGTTTGACAAGGGGGTGGGGCCGGTCAGCCAACTGCCCACGGCCCCTCCCACCTGCCAGCCTGGCCCAATCGGGATGGATCAGCCGGATCCTACTTGTGCACAAATTCATGCACCGGGCCTCCAGTTGACATATATGTAAGACTGAGGTATACAATGTGATGATTTGATATACATATATATTGTGAAATGATTATCATAATAAGGTTAGCTAAGACTGCCATACTCTCACACAATTGTCTTTTTTTAAAGATCTACTCTCTTGACTTGTAATATATGGTTCAGTGCTGTTAATTAGAGTCACCATGTTGTACATCAGATTACCAGAGGTTATTCATCTTATCGTCAGAAGTTTGTACCATTTGACCACCAGCTCCCCTGGCCCCCAGCCTCTGGCAGCCACCATTCTATAGAGATTCATTTCCACCAAATATTTAACCAACTAAAGGTCTACATTCCTGGGAATTGGGTATAATTATGAGGTGGGACAACACATCTTTAGGTTTGACCTTGCCTTTCTTATCCTGTGGGACTTTCCAAAATTGGCCTTGTGTAAACCACACAAAAGATGTTTGTGAACTTTCACTCCCAGACTTCCTCATCAAATATATTTCTCCCATAAGAATATCCAGTGTCATCTAAGAGGGTAATTAACATAGAAGGTGTGAGGCCCATGTCCACATGATGAACAATACATGGGAAAGGAATAAGTGAGCGTAAGACTAACGAAAGATTTTGTTCCTTTACAAAGAAGTCACTGAATTATGCCATCCAGACATCCCACTGGCCGAGGATGCCTTGATAGATGGAGGAATAGGCTGTCACATTAAGACGATCACAACATCATTTGCAGTTCTCTAAGTCAGTCTCCGGAATCAACAAACTATGAACTTTCTCCCAAATTAGGAGGTAATAACCCAGCAGTAGCAGCAGCAATGTGCTCAATCAGAGAGAGAAACACAGAAGATCTACTCTTCACTCTTAAGAGCCTTTAGTCTAGGCAAGTATTTTTCAAATTAAGTTAGCTGAGACCCACAGAGATATATTTTACATTGCAACACAGATGCAAATGTGTGTAAGTGAAACAGACTTTTCCAATGTGATGCTTGATTTTCAACCTTCAATGTACATTGGTATTGTCTAGCATATTCTATTTCACTTTGAAAAGAAATGCTAGTTGCAGACCATAAAATTGGCATCCCTAATAGGCTGGGAGCCACCATTTGAAAAAGCGTGATTTAGTCTACATTTTTGATGAATGTAGTGGATGGATTAAGCAGCTTTCCCCAAAATTTGTATTTGTAAGCTGCTTAGAACAAATACTAAATACAACCTGAAGGATACAGTATGTGGCTTAGGATAGTGGCTCAATAAAAATGTGATGCAATAATTACTAGAACATAGTGGAAAAGAAGAAGGTAGGACAGTTAAGCTGTAGAAAACTAACAAATTAATATTCTATTTTGGCAGTGCCGTTATTGTTAAAATTTCATTATTTTACGTTCTTGTAATTTAATTACTGTATTATTGTATTATTTCTTTTGGATGAGAAATTTATCAGAATTTTAAATTGTTTTGAACAGAATATTCAAGAGATATATGCACTTCCATGTTTATTGAAGCACTAGGGGCCCGGTGCACAAAAATTTGTGCACTCGAGTGGATCCCTCAGCTCAGCCTGTGCCCTCTCACAGTTTGGGACCCCTCGGGGGATGTCCACCTGCTGGCACGCCTGGCCAGCCCGGGTGAGGGGCTGATGGCTGTTTGCAGGCTGGCCAAGCCCCCTAGTGGGGACCCTCACCCCATGGGGGTGTGGCCAGCCTGGGTGAGGAGCTGAGGGCCGTTTTTTAGGCTGCCCACAGTTCCCATTGACCCAACATCCCAGCAAGGCTGGCTGGAATCAGGTTTCTGGAGTTTATTTATCTTCTATAATTGAAACTTTGTTGCCTTGAGTGGAGGCCTAGTCAGGCAACAAAGCCTCCTGTTTGCTCTAGCTCCGAGGCTGCTGGCCGCCATCTTGGCTGGGTTAATTTGCATATAGCCACTCTGATTGGCTGGTGGGCATAGCTTAGGTGTCTTGGAGTGATGGTTAATTTGTATATTACTATTTTATTAGACTAGATTATTCAACCTAGCCAAGATATGGAAACAACCTAAGTCCCATCAATGCATGAATGGAGAGAGGAGACGGAATGTGATTTGGTCATGGAGAGAAAGAAATTCTGCCATTTGCAACAACATGAGTGGACCTTGAGGACATTATGCTTAAACGGGACAAATCAGACAGAAGGAGAGAAATGCTGTATGTTATCACTTACATGTGGAATCTAAAAAAAGCCAAACTCTTATAAACACAGAGTAAAATGGCAGCTACCAGCAAAGGGGAAGTTAGAGGAGAGGATAGATGTCTATGGATACAAACTTTCAATAAGTAGTAAATAGTCCTAACAATCTAATACACAGAATAATGAATCTAGAGAATAATATCGTATTACAATCATCAAACTTGCTAAGAGATCAGAACTTAATTATCCTAACCACTAAAAAGAAACGATTATGAGATGTCATAGAGGTGCTAATTATCGCGACAACTGAAGTCACATTGCAATATATAAATGTATTAAATTACCATGCCATACACATTACATTTACACAAAGCTGTGCAGCCAACGTATTTCAATAAAAAATGGGAAAACCCCCACATGTATTCATGATGAATAAACATATTTTTTGAGCAAGTGAGGCTGGTTTTCAAAGTTTACTGGTTGGACTGTGTTGCCTGGATAACTCAGACGACAAGATCCTGGAACAACTGATTAGTTCAGTCAACTGGAAGAGACAACTGGTCAACCCCCGTGCATGGTGCTATCTTTTCTCCCCCTTAAACGGGAAGACATGGCAAATTCCTAGGATCCCTGACATTCTTGCCCTGCCCGGTGGGACTGAAAGTGTGAACTGGCAGAAGACACAGAGGTCAGCCATAGGCTTTCTTCCATTGCTCAGGTGCCATCCGAGAAAGAACTGGCATAAACTCTCTGGTTAAGTCTCAGTTCTCTGTTCATTTCCTGGTTAAGTCTAGGGAAGGGCCAATGTAACTGGCCCTTCTAGCATCCCCCACAGTGAACTGCTAGATGCAACGCTAGCAAAGACAGAAAGCAATATAATATTGCCTATAGTCGATGAGCAATGAAAATGTGGTGGAGGGAATTGAAGACAAAATTGTATCTCAGAGTCTTGATGAGATACAATTCCTCATCATTCCTCAGCAAGAGCGAACTAATGGAACCGAGAGTCAGGACAACTGGTCATTAGCCAAATTAGCATCTAAACATGCTGAGTTTTTCACTCTTCGGCCATCTACACCATCGTTTTCAAGACAGATTTTTATGATACAAAAATGGTGAGTGGGAATGAGGAAAAGTGCAGTGAAAGCTATTATAATCCAAGATGGTGAATGGAAGCTTACAGATGCTCAGAAGGACAGTTTTATAGGCCTAATCAGATTAGATGTGAATACATACATAGGACAGATCAGTTTATAGTTGCATATGAGGGGTGGGGGTGGGGGTGGGGGGAGCAGGCTGAGGACCAGCTATTGAATTTGTGGCCATCATGATTGCCCCATCAGCCCCTGTTGAATGAGAGGTGTGAGCACTCGTTGATTTTGCTGGAATGCTCCCCACTAGTCTGGTTTCCTCCTACCTCGGTGTGTTACCACCTTTCTTGCCTGGGAGCTAATGCCTTCCGACCGAGAGCCTGGACCATGTACTTGGCAGTGAAACCTTGGAAACGATCTCACCTGCCTGGTCAGGACTCACGTCTCATCCAACCTCATCCCACCAGGGCCGGGCCTGGAACGCGGAGGGCAACTGGACACGTAACTGTGGAATGAATGAAGCTGTCCATGGATCCAGGTGAGTTGGTGGTCAACATTTGATATTCAAAAACAAAACAACACTGTCCGTACCTCCCCTTTGGTGGGTACCGTGCCAGGTATTGGGGCGCTGATCCATTCCCTGCCCTTAAAAGATTTTAGTAGGAAATACAGACATTGTCATGCATACTATGGTGTGAAATCAAACAGATAACAGACCAAAAGCCCGATGACCTCCAGGCTCTTTGTCCAGGACATGCCAGAGCCCTAGGTCCCGTTCATATCGCTACTTGGAATGCTCTCCTCTAGGCGCCGTCTTATCTGAGATTTCCCTGCCTTTCCTCGCTTTCTGCACGTACTCGGGTCTCTTTCTGGTCTTATTTGGCGCTGGGTGTGGTGTTACCTGCCTCCGGTGTAATTTGGGTCCTGGTAGCATCAGTGGTTGCTATGGCAGCTGTCTAGACGTGTCTGCAAATGAACGACTTCTATTCTCTAATCGTGGGCAGACAGGAACCAGTGGCAGGCCTTCCCGTTGGGCCCCCCCAGTCATCCTGCTGAGGACACTGGGTCTGCAGCCTCCCCGCAACCCGAGGATGCTGGAGGCGTGAGAAACCCAGCGATCTGGGGTCCAATTAAAACCCTCCCTAAACAGGAGGTGAAAATTTCAAAGGCCAATAAAAGGTGTTGAGTGCAGAAGCGCTTCAGGGTCTGGATGGTCAAGCAATGGCCTCTTTTCTCCATGTTGGAAAGAGAGCTGTCAATCTAGAAAGAACAACTTTAAAGAATACACTCTCGCCCAGGCCGCATGGCTCAGTGGTTGAGCGCTGACCTACGAACCAGGAGGTCACGGTTCGATTCCCAGCCAGGGCACAGGCCCGGGTTGCCGGCTGGATCCCCAGTAGGGGGCGTGCAGGAGGCAGCCGATCCGTGATTCTCTCATCATTGATATTTCTCTCTCTTTCCCTCCCCCTTCCTCTCTGAAATCAATAAAAAATATATATATATTTTAAAAAACACACTCTCTTAAATTAATCTAGCCATGTTTGGCTAAGGGGCAGTGTTGTAGGGATTATTTTTTATAGAGATTATTATTATTTAAGTAAAACCCCACTCTTTGGAAACGGCTGAGGTGTAGAAACATCTGGGGGTGCTTTTTGGCAATAAAGAGAAGCCAGGCCCCCTTAATGCAAGGTTCACTTTCTATGAATGAGACCACAGCGATTCAACACCGCAACACTCTCTCCGGAAATCCTCTAGGCTGAGCTCATTTACGTTCTCCCTCCCTCAGTCATTCTGAAATTCAGGTGGTCATTTCAGGCGTAACTCATAAGTCATGCCATTCAAAATCGCCTTCAGTGTCAACGAGGACTTGAATCTCGCAAGCTGTGCTACGGAGTCTTCTCGATTTTTTTTTAAAAAAATGTATTTTATTGATTTTTTACAGAGAGGAAGGGAGAGGAATAGAGAGTTAGAAACATGGATGAGAGAGAAGCATCGATCAGCTGCCTCCTGCACCCCCCCCCCCCACTGGGGATGTGCCCGCAACCAAGGTACATGCCCTTGACCGGAATTGAACCTGGGACCCTTGAGTCTGCAGGCCGACGCTCTATTCACTGAGCCACACTGATCAGGGCGTCTTCTCGATTTTGACCTGATCATTCCAGGTTGGGTAAATTTCATGTCTAAGAGATCAACTGGAAAGTTAAAACTCTCTTGTATTTTCCCCCCCACTGGGTTCCTTTGAGCAAGGACACCTCCCTCTGTCTGGTATACAGACTGATTTCCATCCACTTCCGGTCTGTGAACTACAGCAGGACACGTGTCTTCCACTGAGCCCGAGTGACTGACCGTGGGGTCATAGAGACAGTGGGGTGAAGGTATATGGTCCCCCTGGCTGTTGTGTGGTCAGTCTGAGAAGGGCTTAGCCCAGCGGCTGGCCTGTTGGGTAGGGGGGTCAGTGGAAGTGATTATGATCCCTCTGGCTTTTGACCTCGCCCCCCTGGGGTCATTCTAATTTTTCTGTTGAGAAATGAGACCCCCCTCCCCCCACTTTACAAGTTCACCCTTTAAGTAAGTGCCTGCACAATGCTGACTGTTTCCTGGAACTGGGTCGCTGGGTGGAACGGACTTCCCATTTGGACAGTCAAATGTTGCTTAGAATTGGAAATAGCGAAGGGGCAGAAACTAACTAGAAAGCCACATCCCACGGGAAACAGAATAGTTCCGAGAAGAAAGGCTGGATCCCAAAATCAAAGGAGCATTCTTTTGTAAAATAGTTCATTACTTTAACAGGTGCTAGATTGGGTGGTGGTGGTGGTGGGGGGAGGGTGGTCATATAGACAGTGGATTTAAAGGTGAGTCAGTACTAATACTTTTTCTCCTTCTCCGTTGGTGAAGTCACTTCACTTAGGAGCTGGAAGATGCGTAGGTGAGTTGCCTTTTAAGAGAAAAGTCACAAGTCGGAATTAAGTTGAGGCATATCTCATTCAAAGTTTCAGAGGCGGTATCAGCATGAAACTTAGCCTGAGAACTGATTCGGCTCTCCTGGATTTCAAATCAAGACGGAATGATAAGATAAACCGAGGCCCAAATAGATCCAGAGACATGGAAGCTTGGAACAGACTGAAGAATCTCCGAGGGACGGGGAAGAACTTGTCTGCATACACGCAGAACCCGAGGACACAGACAGTAGTGCGTTGCGGTGAAGGTCTGGGGAGAGGGTAGGAATGGGGTGAAGGGGGTCAATGGGGAAAATAGGGGACATCTGTAATTCTTTCAACAGTAAAGATACATTTTTAAAAATTAAAAAAAATACACATTTTAAGATGTTCAAAAATAAATAAATAAAACCAAGAAGGACATGAATGTTTCCCCTGAAAATGCATGATCTGAAGGAGGGCCTATTGGGGGATGATGGCCCGACCCACCTGGCCTTCAGACACAGTCCTATTTCCAGGACATTGCGACACATGTGCTTGTATGTTTGTCGCTGATTTACCCACATTATTGGGCCAGTAATCTCTCTCTCTTTTTAAAAAAAATATATTTTATTGATTTTTACAGAGAGGAAGGGAGAGGGACAGAGAGTTAGAAACATTGATGAGAGAGAAACATCGATCAGCTGCCTCCTGCACACTCCTCACTGGGGATGTGCCCGCAACCAAGGTACATGCCCTTGACCGGAATCGAACCTGGGACCCTTGAGTGCTTAGGCTGATGCTTTATCCACTGAGCCAAACAGGTTAGGGCTTTCTCTCTTATTTTAAAAAAATATGTTTTTATTGATTTCAGAATGGAAGGGAGCGGGGAGAGAGACAGAAACATCCATGACGAGCGAGAATCATGGATGGGCTGCCTCCTGCACGCCCCCTGCTGGGCATGGAGCCCACAACCCGGGCCTGTGCCCTGACCGGGAATCGAACCGTGACCTCCTGGTTCATAGGTCAACGCTCAACCACTGAGCCATGCTGGCCGGGCTGGGCCGGTCATCTTGACCATCACCTCCAGGAAGCAGGAATTTCACATCTGTGAGCAGAGCACACGTGTCTCGCCTCCCTGAATAGAAATGGCTCCACGGCTGCTGGCAGGTCCTGATGTAACAGCATCTTTATCCGAAGGCGGCCCCCTCCCCCAGTCTCTGCAGAATAGCTGACATTCTTCCCTCTTCCTTTTAGAAGGAGGATTAGCCAGCACCTGTCCCAGCTCACATTCGTGGGATCCAGCAGGAAAAGCAGCATTAGGAGGGGAAAGCGCTTTTGAATGTCCTACTTAGGAGTGTCTCTGCGGCTGCTAAACTGCTACCTTTGTCTCGGGAGGTGATGAGACATTCTCTGGCTGCGAGACAGGCCTGGCAGAAAGGTGTTGGACTTGAAAGGGAGCTGATGAAAAGCCGGGAGGCGCAGCCTTGGGAGGGTGAGAGAGGAGAGAGGCGTTTGCCTCTCACTATTACAGTTGAGGGAGGGACTGTGGTGGCCACTCGCTGCCCCACGCCACCCCTTCTTCTATTGGAGGTATTAACCTGGGCTGTCGATCCACCTGGATGGGTGTCACCCAGGCTTTCCACGACTTTCTCTGTGGCAGGAAAAGGGGGAAGTTGCCGAGCCTGGAGGTTCAAAGGGCGAATCCTGAAACCTGTTCTCGGAAGTGGCGCTCGCCAGGACGGGCATTTAACCTTTTGCTGTCTGTGTTGGCCCCTTCTGTCCAATGGAGGGAGTAGGATGCTCTCTCGCAGGAAAGACTAATGAGTTAATGTTTTGTGAAGTGCTCGGAGATTCGCAGATGAAAGGTGCTACATAATAATTATGATAACACTTTGTTCTTACAGAGTGCCTTTCTTCTAGGGAGCTCAAGCTGCTTTACAAAAAATTATTTCATTAATCCTCACTGCATCCCTCCATGGCAGGTAGCAATTATTATCTCCCCCCAGCTCGCAGCAGGAATCTGGGGTGCAGAGAGATCAAATGACTTGGCCAAAAGTCATTGGTGATTTATTGGTTAAGTCACCAGCTGAATTCAGGCATTCATTCATTCATTCATTCATTCATTCATTCATTCATACATTCAACAAATATTCCCCCCCTAATTATATGCCAGACACATAAGCTATTTGATAGAGGAGGGTGGGGATGTAAAATTAATCAAAAAGACATTCTTTGCCCGGCTGGCGTGGCTCAGTGGCTGAGCGTCAACCTATGAACCAGGAGGTCACAGTTCTGTTCCCAGTCAGAGCACGTGCCTGGGTTGCGGACTCGATCCCCAGTAGGGGGCGTGCAGGAGGCAGCCGATCCATGATTCTCTCTCATCATTGATGTCTCTCCCTCTCCCTCTCCCTTTCCTCCCTGACATCAATAAAAATATATTTTAAAAAAGACGTTCTTTGCCATTGGAGAGATTGGGCAAGTCCACCCGGACGAGTAACAAAACAATGATGATGGAAAACAGCAAGGATATCATATGATGTCATAATGTGCACAAGCAGGCCCGCAGAGGAGGTGCCATGAAAGGAAGAAATGGCATTGGCTTTACCAAGGAGATGTTCCACGAGCAGCCGTGAGTGATGGATGGGTTCAGGAAAGGACAGGAAGTTGAAGAAACATGCCTCAGAGAAGGGAATGGAAGGGCACCATAAATCGGGGAATCAGACCCCAGGGCATGCTGGGAATAGAGGGTATTTGGGGCAGGGGAGAGGGCTAAGACATTTGAACTTTGGGCACCAGGTGATTGAGAAGCTCTGGAGGCTGTTCAATGAGAAGGAATGAGCCCCGTTGGCGTGGCTCAGTGGTTGAGCGTCTACCTATGAACCAGGAGATCACGGTTCGATTCCCAGTCAGGGCATGTAGTCTGTCAAGAAAAGGGCTATCACACTAGTCTTTTGTGGCTGGGATGTTTTCTCATTTCGGGAAGCATTCAGATGTCTTACAGAAAAGGGGCACAAATCATGTGGACGCAACTTTTCAATGACGGTGCTGCCAGCGACTGTCACTCTTCCGCTCCGAAATCCATCAGGCAAAAACGGTTCAGTCTCCATCAATTACTTACTATACCAGAAAGAAAGCCTTTATTACGCTATCTGTTAAGTATCTCTCCGAATTAGATCCGAAAGAATGATCTTCAATGCAAAGGAGCCTTCGTTTTTATTTCATATGAACCGTTCTTTGATTAGACATATCATTTTATATATACGTATATTTTTAATTCATTTCAGAGGAGAAGGGAGAGGGAGGGAGGGATAGACACATCAACGATGAGAAGGAATTATCGATCGGCTACACGCCCTGCACTGGGGACCTAGCCAGCAACCTGGGCATGTGCCCTGACCGGGAATCGAACCATGACCTTCCGGTCCATAGGTCAACCCCCAATCACTGAACCACACTGACCAGGACGGATATATTTATTTTTCTTTTACCCATCATTGTAAGCATGGAGTCCATTTTAAGAATGGTTTCTTGATGACTTGTAGTTTTTGTTGTACCAAAATCTCTTTTCCAGTGTCTGACGGTGAAACTAGAAAAAGCATTTGCCTTTCATTAAAGGCTCTTCAGGTGTGGATGGACGCAGACCCCCCGGGCTACCTGTGGGGGGGGGGGAAGAGGATGGGTCATTGACTCCCCAGCTGCTCTGTATGGGGTCCCTTGATGGTCACTACTCATGGGCAGTTGTGGGCTTGGAACAGTCATACATTCTCAATACTCCACAAGGTGAAAATGCTGACAGGTGGCTGATTCAACTATTCCACACCTGGTAGACATACAAGACAGG
The DNA here is from genome assembly GCA_004026665.1 of Murina feae. NCBI lineage: Eukaryota > Metazoa > Chordata > Mammalia > Chiroptera > Vespertilionidae > Murina > Murina feae. The sequence continues at coordinate 25,191 of PVJC01006096.1, read as the reverse complement.
CTTCTGGGCTCGCCAACAATTAGCTCATTCAGAATTGAGGCATCTCTCTGAGCAACGCTGGCTTCATGGTGGAAACATCCAATCTGTCTCCTTAAGTTGAATGAGGGTCTCAGTTGGAACCGCCCAAGTTAGGCTGCAGGCACCACTGTCAATTTCACAGCATAGGAATTGTGGGTCATTTGGTAATGCAATCTAAGTCTTTTCTTTTAAAAAAAAAAAAAATATATATATATATTTTGTCATTGATCTCAGAGACAAAGGGAGATAGAAAAATATCAATGATAGGAGAGGCTCCTAGATCAATTGGCTGCCTCCTGCACTGGGAATCCAGCCCAAAACCTGGGCATGTGTCCTGACTGGGAATCTCGAACTGTCATCTCCTGGTTCAGAGGTTGGTGCTCAACCCACTGAGACACACCGGCCGGGCCTAATTCTGAAGATAACCATTCTACAACGCATTTGAAGAAATGCTGCATCGGAGCTAAATCTCTAGGTTTCCCCAAATACGACGACAGCGAAACGCTGTGCCAGGCAGACCGCATGGCGTTATACCTTCTCTATTAGAGAATCAGCGTTTCCAGGTTGGAAGGACTCCCGGTAAAATTTTTGAAATCCAAACGCTGAGTTCCCTAAGCAGCGGGGGGGGGCCTGGTCCGCTCGCCTGCAGCCTGCGTATGTGGGTGGGTCGGCCCAACAGCCTCTTTAATAAATCTGCCGGGGAAACACAGAGCAGGCGTGCTGCTTACAAGCTGGTGAAAGCTGATGGCTAGCCTGCAAAGGAAAGAAGCCGACTCTCGTCGGGCAAAACAAGCCTCTTCCCCGTTCGACTGAAACGCAGGAGACAGGAAAGAGAGCCTCTCTCTTGTAATTGTCAGCAGCTTGGCAATCGGACATGGATCTGGCAAACCTGCCCTTAATTGCTAAAATATGACTTCCTCGCAGCTACAAGTATGTTCTGGCAATGTCAAGTTCTCCCAAACCACATGACTTGACTTCTGCTGTGGAATTAAAATGGGAGATTTATCCCAGGTTGAGGCGGTGCCTCGCACGCTCTGCAAGGGCTCTGTAGACGGCAGGCAGGGAGACGGGATCTCGTTAAAGCGCCACGGTGCCCCAGGGGTCAATGTCAGATACAATCTAATTTAACATCTTTATTAAGGATCTCGAAGAGGGAGTAAGCCACATATTAATGAAATGTGCAAACGATATTAGACTGGGAGCTGGTGTAACCACCAGTAAGGACAAAGAAATAATAGGAATGCACCAAAAGAGGTTAAAACTACGAGCAGGAAATTATTACACGAAAATCACCTTGTTGGGGTTGATAGCTTGGAGATGAGCACTGGGAGTCGGAAATCTCCAGGTTTGGGGGCTGCACCCAACTGGGAATTAAGGGGAAGAGAAAAAAAAAAAAAAGAGGGCAACCTTGAGCCAGTATCGAATTTAGACACCAGGGTAAACACTTTGCATTCCATTATGTAAATTTATACAAGTTTTTAAAATCAGGAAGATCATCAACTCGAACATTTAAGATCCCAGCCAACTCGAATGTGGGAACTTAACGGAAGCTACTAAAATGGACTAGCGCATGCATGATATGCAGAATGTATGAAACAGCCCAGGTGGGGTGGCCCAATGGTTTGAGCATCGGCCTGTGAACCAAGAGGTCATGTTTTGATTCCGGGTCGGGGCACTTGCACGGGTTGTGGGTTTGATCCCCAGTAGGGGGCGTGCAGGAGGCAGCCCCTCCATGATTCACCCTATCATTGATATTTCTATCTCTCTCTCCCTCTCCTTTTCTCTCTAAAATCAATAGAGATACATATTTAAATAAAATAAAAATACAGGCTCTCCTCACTTCCATGACCTTGTGACAACAGGATGTCCTTCCACCATTCTTTTGTTTTCGTCTTCCTCCTCTCCATTTTCTAACAACTGCAAACATTGCGTCTGCTCTCACAATAAGGGCATCTTATTCTTCAAAACCTGAAAAGACTTCTTACAGAAATTCCTTTCTCCCACATTTGGGTTAAATATAAAAATCAAGTGTTTTGCTTACAGAAAATTTTGATACAGACTTAACCAAACAAATCCCCACCACAAGGAGACGATTTTCTGTAGTTGAAGTGGGCTGTAAGGGTTCCTTGGGAGATATTATTTTAAATGTGATTATCCCACCTTCATTTTTTGGTTGTTACAAAATAAAGGCTCTTCCCCCGTAGGTTGCCTGTCACCTTGGAGATGGGCAACATGATGAATTATGGCACGTTTGCTTTGCTCGGCTTTCTCAAGCTCATTAGAGATGATGCATGGTCTGAACTTTACGGGAGGGAAAAAAAAAATCCCTGGACACCCTCTCTCTTATCTTCTCTGTTTACTTCTGAAATGGTGCTGTTTTTTTTTTTTTAAATATATTTTTATTAATTTCAGAAAGGAAGGGAGAGGGAGAGAGAGAGAGAAACATCAACGATGAGAGAGAATCACCGATTGGTTGCCTCCTGCACCGCCCCCCCCCCCCCCCACTGGGGATCGAGCCTGCAACCCAGGCAGGTGCCCTGACTAGGACTCAAACCATGACCTCCTGGTTCCTAGGTCGATGCTCAACCACGGAGCCACGCTGCCGCTGGACAAATGGCGCTGTGCTACTTGTTGCACAAACTGGCCACCTCCTGAGAAAGAAAGAAGTCTTATCTGCTAAGACTCATGGTTTTCCTCCTGCTGGCCTGGCTCAACGGGCCCCCATTGGGGTGGGCGGGCTGGCCGGACCCCACTTGTGCACAAATTCGTGCACCAGGCCTCTAGTGAAGACACAAGAATGCTATGCAGGGATAGTGGCTATTTCTGTTTAGGCTATAGGAGGTACATTCCCACAGGGATTTAAAATATCGAATCACATTTGATTCTAATTCATGACCATGAGGGAAGACCCTGGATCTCCACATTGAGGTGCTGATGGTCAAGGGCTTCAGGGTTCAGGTGGAGACTGTGTCTATAGCTTCCTTTGCACATTAGAATCCATTCTATTCGGTAGGTGTAGGGGGGAAGATGCCCTGTGGGGATTATAGTAATTGCTTTTATATGGTGTGAATAGATGCACAGTTGTAGACCAGATGCCATCATTGTTATGTCCTTGTCGTTGGCCTTTCGTTTAATGACATTCCAGGGGCAAACAGCCCAATCGACTCCCCATTGAATAATTAATAAGCCATGGCATGTCTTAAGCAAATCTTGTTTCTTTGGTACTCAAGAAAAGCTCACGTCTCTCCCCGCCTTTGAGTGTTTTTTTTTTAACAGGAGAGAAAACAATAAATACAATTATTTAAATACTAGAGGCCCAGTGCATGAAATTCATGCACAGGTAGGGTCTCGAGGCCTGGCTGGTGATCAGGGCTGGCCGGGGCCTTCCTTCATTCCGCGCTGCCCCCTGGTGGTCAGCACAAGTCAAAGCAAGCAGTCAAACTCCCGGTCTGGGGAACTCCCAAGGGGATAATTTGCATAGTAGCCTTTTAGTATATAGGTTATCTGGTCAACTCAAATTTATCCCAGAGGATGAAGTCACAACAACAAAAGGAGTTTTCCTTTTGCTAGTTATTCATCTGTGTTATGGCTCAGAGTAGCTTTGCTTTAAGGATGATAGTATTTCTGTCTTCCCCCTTGTCACTTCCAACAGAAGTTGCAACTCCTTTGAGCTCCCTGTCCTGCCCCTCCGGGACTGGGGACACTTCCCACTCATGCAAAACCCCTGCCTGTCAAGTTTTTTGATGCTCCACTCAAAGAAAGACATTTGGGTGACTGTAGGGTATTCGCTTGGGTGTGCTAGATTCCTTGGTATTTCTTTTTCCTTCTGATCCCCTTTCCTGCCCAGAGCCCATCTGTGCTTTCTTTTAGGAGAGGAAACTTCTATGTTTATTTAAAGTTTTAATATATTTTTATTGATTTCAGTGATGAAGGGAGAAGGAAAGAGAGAGAAACATCAATGATGAGAGAGAATCATGGGTCAGCTGCTTCCTGCACGCCCCCTACTGGAGATCGATCCTGCAACCTGGGCATGTGCCCTGACTGGGAATCGAACCGTGACCTCCTGGTTCATAGGTCGACGCTCAACCATCGGGGACAGCTTTTCAACGATCTCAGAGAGAAACGAAGGCTCACCAAGGTGTTGTAAAATAAAGACGATTGTAAGACTTTCTCTTGCCTTCAAAATGACATGAAACCGCCCTAACCGGTTTGGCTCAGTGGATAGAGCATCGGCCTGCGGACTGAAGGGTCCCGGGTTCGATTCCGGTCAAGGACATGTGCCTTGGTTGAGGGCACATCCCCGGTGGGGGGTGTGTGTGTGCAAGAGGCAGCTGATCGATGCTTCTCTCTCATCGATGTTTCTAACTCTCTATCCCTCTCCTTTCCTCTCTGTAACAAATAAATAGAAAAAAAAATGACATGAAACCTGAATTTATTTAGTGTTTCTAGACGAAGCATGGACGGTGGGAGGGATGGTCAAGTGACTCTGTTGAAGATGGTGTGCGGAGGTATTTATTTCAACCAGGACGTAACTTCTGCAGGAGCCTTTCCTTTTCTCTTCCTCGCTTTGCCAGCTGCCCTTTCTCCTCCCACCCAGATGGGCATGAGAACCTGGGACTCAGGTTTGGTCCTGCTGAGCCAGGGGCGTACGTGGGCATCCTATTGAAAACCGCTGGATTTTTGCTCTCCGAATGTAGGAAACCTAATTACACCCTGGTACATTTTCTCCAGTCTCCAAACGCAGGGGGGGCGGGGAACACCACAGTGGCAGAATCTGAAAAGCCAGCAGAGAGAAAAGAGTCCCTAAGACCTAATGAATCCTAACTAAACACCTCTCCACAGAAATGTCAAACATTTCTCTTAGCACAAAACAAGGCTTTCGAGAACTCCCTGCCTTTGTCGGCCTAATTCCTTAAGCAGAGAGAGGGGGATTTTCCTGGGCGAGTGTTATTTCTCAAAGAATGAAACAGCAAATAAACAAAAGACTCTCAAAGAACGAGAGAGAGTATAAATAAAATTCATGACTCTTTAAAGAGTTTACACTGAAAGAATGTGGAGGATTATTTACAATTAAAGCACAGCCTCGAGAATACAGTTATTATATATATTAAACAAAGAATAAGAGTTCATTTCATCTTGTTCACACCGAAGGGCACCTGGATTCTGAGCCTCAGAAAAAAAGTAGGCAGCTTCATTCTCTCAAGATCCTTCAGTTGCTTTTTATTTGGGGTTGGATATACGTTTGAAACGTTTGCATATTTAACCGAGCACTTTAAAACTCATTTATACGTTATTTTTTTTTTTTTTAAAGCTGCCGGTGATGGGAGTTGCTATTTGATTACAAAAGAAATCAACCTGTAAGGCGAAGTTCGAAGAAAAAAAAGAGAAAATCATTGTGTGTTTCAAAGGAATTTTCTCCATTTAGCTAACACTTGTACGACGAGCGTGTTCAGCGGGGGGAAATATTCTTTGGGTTGAACAAAAGGAAAGGTGTAAGCGATTAAGGAAAAAAAAAGTTGGGATGAACAGAAAAGGAGAAGAAAGAACGCGTTCGAAATGATCTAGTTTCTTGGCAAATCATCTGCTAATACAATGGGTAGTTAATAACAGAAATAAGGTGAGAGCAGGGCTCAGGTGATTATGAGACAAATGGAAGATTTCGGCATTCATGTAACAGGCAGCCAGAAATAAATGGTTATTGAGATAAAAAAGCAAAGCTTATAAAGAAACCCACTTGATTATAAATTAAGGAGCAATTAGCCCTCTCTTCAAGTGTGTGTGTGTGTGTGTGTATGTGTGTGTGTTTACTAGGTGTTTGAATTCTGCTTTGAGTATGACTTTTAAAATGTCCGTAATAATGTTAAAAGTCGCGGTACCAGGGCCACACGGGCCCATGGGGTTTCAAGGGCCACAGTCCCTACGAGAAGCGTTCCTGCACGCTTAAATCCTGGGCCTGGGAGACGGTTGGTAGAGTTTGCAGCAAAGTTCGGATTGAGTCTTACCCTGTGCCTTGCCGGGTCGCAGGGAGGGGGATATCTGAAGCCGGTGGCCCCACGAGATTAAAGGAACAGTGCTTATATTTAGCATCTGCTGCCCCCCACCCCACCCCAACTTCGCTACTAAGAAAATTCAGCTCTATGGAAAAGAATCTGAAATCCAGCAGGGCAGTTTTCAAAATAAGATGAAAAGTTAAGCAGGCAATTGGTGTGTATTTAGGGCTCAAAACACCTTGCCCCCTAGAAGACCTGAAGGAGTTAATCCCTTCTCAAGATAATCCACTAAAAAGTAACCCTCATTATGATGTTAAAAGCGAGAGGATCAGCGCCCGGGAGCGCGACAATGGGACAGCGGGCTTTTCAGCTCCAACCACATTCTTTCCAGGTTAGAAACAGAAACGGTTGTGATTCTGCTGGAAAATAGGGCAAGACTTTCTTGTGCGAAATATCCCCGATAAGAAGGAAGGGGGGGGGGTGGGGTGGTAAATCTCACACATTCACTAAATTCCTCATTGCACGGAGGTTTTCCTAGGAAAGAATGTTTCTGATTTTTTTTTTAAACTTTTATTTTAAAGGATGCATCAGTCTAGAACTCGCTCCATGAGGACAGTGTGGAGGTCCTTCTGGTTTCGGACACAAGTGAATTTTGGATGAAATGGCACACAGTTGCCTCCCTTGACTCCCTGCCCACCATAGTATATTCATTCTATGAAAACAAAACCCACCATAAACTTGTAGAAAAAGCTTCGAGCTACAGTTGTTAAAGTGACCTCAATGTGATCCCGTTTTAAATTTATGGTCGGGCTTTGTTTATTTATTAAAGATTCTTAATCATCTCCCATAAGCAACTGGACAAAGTATGCAGTGTTTGTAAGCAAACGGATCTTAAAAAAAACACACAAAAACCCACCTGACTTCAAATCGTATTTTTACTACGTTTAGAACGCTGAGTGGTATTGGTAATACAATGTACAGTTTGTTTTTGCTTTCAAAACATTGCATTAGGAGGCAGTTTTAAAAATAAAAATAGATTCCTATAAAAATCTTTAATATAAGCCCTGTACCTTAGGTCTATAAGGGTGGCGACACTGGCCATCCCAGGCTGTATAGGAAATGCTCTCTTTTCCTTTTATTAAAGGTGGGAATACATTTTTGGAAAGAAATATTTGTTTGTAAGGAACTTTATTTTTACCCAAATTGAAACAAGACAGGGAAAGAGTGTTTTAAATGTGTGTTTCAAGGGGAATCGACGGTGAATCATGGAAACATGGCTCACACGGTCTCCATTGTGCCTATGGTGTTCTGGGCAGCTGTGCTCTGGAGACCGGAGTTGGGGTTGCTGACCTCAGGGCCTGGAGGTGAACAGGCACAATTGGGGTGTGTACGGTGAGCCATGTGGTGGGTGGTAGCAAATCTTGGAAGATTCCTTAGAAGAGAATGAGGTAATAAAGGTTGCTATGATTTGGAATTTTTTAAAAAATACAGTTTCATTGATTTTTAGAGAGAGAGAGAGAGGGAGAGTGAGAGAGAAACATTGATGAGAGAGCACATCATCAATCAGCTGCCTCCTGCACGCCACCTACTTGGGGATGGAGCCCGCAACCAGGGCATGGGCCCTGACCGGGAATCGAACCCTGACCTCCTGGTTCATAGGTTGATGCTCAACCCCTGAGCCACGCCAGCCGGGCATACAACTTGCTTTTTTATGTATTGTCCCCTTATTTAATCCTCTCCACATCATGTGAAATAATGAGTCCCAGCTTTTATTTTAATTGATGAAGAAACAGATGAATGTGTTTAAGTGGCAGAGCCAGAACTTAAACCTCAGGCTCCTGCTTGGGGTGTCTTTCTCCAGAAAGCCCTGAGGCAGCCCTAAGGCCCGCCTCCAGGTTTTCCAGTGCCTGACTCCTGGGAGGCCCCTGGAGATGCTGGTGGCCTTGGGCCTCTTTATGAATGAAGACTTAGCTGCTTTATGAATGGAGACTCCACCGCTGTTCTGACTTGCTCTACACACACCCTTTACTTGGGAACTATACCTACTTCTTCACTGTTTGGATAAAGGCTACCCCTCTGGTGGCACCAAGTAAGTCTGCCACCAAGTCTGGCACCAAGCAAGTCTGCATATGCCAGGGGCCAAGCAAGATGCTCCATCATCTTCCGCCTTGAGGGGGAAGTGTGAGTTGAGTTGAAAGAGTGCCTTGACATTGCTTAGGAAAGTGTGTGGCCTTGCAAACAGGCTACAGATTGGACCTGAGCATTTTTCACCTTCCCTGCGTAACATACGCTGGATAAGTGTTCAGTAACTACTAATTGAATCTGTTTGACAAAGGGAAAGAAGAGAAAAAACACAGGCCAAGGAATCTCAGGTTAAGAAGCGATCTTGAATTCACGCTTAATCAATAATGATTTGCAGATTCATTACTTCCCAACTCGAAGTCGGTGCTGCTGGCTGCTTAGTTATTTTTAAAGTTTACTAGCACATAAATGTTTTCCTCTTTAATGTGAATGAAGCTGGGCATTCTGTGCCTTATCATTAAATTCCATTTTAGTCACAAATGTTTCAGTTTCTGGTTAGCCCTTTTTTATTATTTTTAATTGATTTCAAAGCAGAAGGGTGAGGGAGAGAGAGAGAGAGAGAAACATCAATGATGAGAGAGAATCATTGATCAGCTGCCTCCTGCACGCCCCCTACTGGGGATCGAGCCCGCAACCCGGGCATGGGCCCTGACCGGGAATCGAACCCTGACCTCCTGGTTCATAGGTTACTCAGGGAAGGTGAAAAATACTCAAGCTCTATCGGTAGCCAGCTTGCCAGGGCACACACTCAACCACTGAGCCATCCAGGCCAGGCCTGGTTAGCCCATTTAAAACATCATTCAGTTCTTGCCCTTTTTCTTATATTCTAAAAGAAAAGTTAGGTTCAACGAGAAGAAGCGCTTACTGCCAGAGGAGACAGCGCATTTTTGTCAGTTAACCAATAATTCAGGCTGCTGACTAGGGCTATTAAAAGCCAATTTGGGGAAAAGTGGACAGCTCTGGGTTCCGTCTGCCATCAACCACTGATTACAGCTTTTATGGATGGATTTTATGGCAGGTGCACAAAATCATCGGCCAAACATGGAACTATTCCACAGATGTTAAAAAAACGGGACATTGATAGCCACCAGAAAGTTTACCACTTAATATGTCTTTTTCCATCAGTTCTCCTTCCTTGGGATTATGATTCTACACATGTCATTTGATTGTGTTCGTGAAAGAGGGCGAGAGAGATATTTTTCAAATCAGTGCCATTTATTACCAATAATACAACATGCCTATCCCGTGATTCCTATTGGTCACTTCTATACTGTGAGGACAAAGTTAAGTTGCAGCAAAAGCCATGTTTTAATAGGTAAATTTTGTTTTCCTAAAAACATAAATAGTGTGGTGAGTTAAAGTATGTACATACTGGCTGTCTACCAATTAAGATGGTTTAAATTCACTTAAGTATTAAATTATTTAAGCCACAGGGGCAGTGTAAGGAATCTTTACAACCAATTTAAATGTGTTTTTTTTTTGATAATTACAGGAATATCTAAAGCAGATCAATTTTTATAACTAAAGAAATTAAATAATTTAAAGCCGAGGGTGATTAAAAGACAAACCATTTCCCCACAAGTTTGCAGAAATCCCTGCCCCGTGTAAGTACACTTTGCCAGCATAACTCAGATTATTTTATCACCCCTGACCACAGATCCGACCATGGCAGGCAGACTGTATACAATGGCTACCAACGTTTCCTGCCTCCTGGCATTTACACTCCCCTAGAATGGGGACCTGTCTCTCACTTTTAACCAATGAGAATACAGCAAGATTGTTGGGATATCACTACTGTGATTACATTACCTACGATGATAATTTCTGTCTAGAAAGCTAACTCTCTTCCTTGCTGGCTTGGCTAAAGCAAGGGGCCATGATGGAAAGACCTTCATGGCAAACAACCGAGGGCAGTCTTTGGCCAACAGCCAGTTAGGAACTAAGCTTTTTAGTCCAAAACTCCAAAAGAAACGAAACAATGGCAACTGACAACTACATAAATGATCTCGATAGTAACTCCTTCCCCAGTTGAACCTTCAGATGAGGTCCCAATCCAAGCCAACATCCTGAGAGATCCTGAAACAGAGGACGTGGCTAAACTTTGTCCTAACCCACAGTCTGTGACAATAAGTACTTGTTGCTTAAGCTGCTAAATTTCTGGTCAATTGTTACACAACAGTGGAGGTCAATAAATATGACAGACACACACACACACACAGACACTTTAACAACGCCATGATTAAAAAATAATTTTAATTTCTACTTTGTTTTATTTCTTTAAAAAGACTTTTAAAATTGATTTTTAGAGAGAGAAGGAGAGGGAAAGAGAGAAAAACATCAATGTAAGAGCAAAACATCAATCAGCTGCCTCCTGCACAGCCCTACAGAGGACGGAGCCCGCAACCTGGGCACGTGCCCGGACCAGAAATCAAACCGGCGATCTTTTGGGATAAAGAATGGTGCTCAAACCACTGAGCAACACTAGCCAAGGCTATTTTGTTTTCTGGAAGAATGACAGGTGACCTGTGTCCACTTAAGGTTTACCTAAGAGCCCTTGGTTTCCTACGTGGCAAAACCAAACATCCATTTTGCCACTCTGATAACATGTTCACTTCTTCGTAGAGTTGAAAGTCTCCCATGATGAGTCATTTCATCACAAAGTCACTACCCAAATAAGGTTCACCTTCTTCTGTTCGCCTAACATTTGCCTATGAACGGGAATATCCCATTAATCCCATGATGTAGCTGAGATAGCCTATGCTTCTCCACCTGGTCATGCCATCTTCTTACTCCCAGCCTGGACCATACTTGCTCCCCAGGCTCTTAGGTTCATCCCTTAGCCTTATAGATTCGGGTTTTCATGTGTGGCTCTAACACTTTATTTTTTACATGTATTTTTATTGACTTCAGAGAGGAAGGGAAAGGAAGAGAGAAAGAGACATCAGTGATAAGAGAGCACCATTGATTGCCTCTTGCATGCCCCTCACTGGGGATCGAGCCCACAACCCGGACATGTGCCCTGATCAGGAATTGAACCATGACCTCCTGGTTCATAGGTCGATGCTCAACCACTGAGCCACACTGGCTGGGCTGGCTCTAACACTTTAGCAGAGAAAGTACTGGTGTGCTTCCCAGCAGAACCTGTTGTATCAGACCACTGGTCTCACAGTGAGGGCACCTCACCAACTATTTCCATTATGCATTCCTGGGCGTGCACTGAATATTTTACTGAAGACCAGCACCCAGAACACTGCCTGCACGATGAAGGCTTTCCCCCACCGGCTTCAGAAGTGAGTGACAAGAATTTTATTAAGCAAGGAGGTGTCTATGGAAGCAACGCAACAGTGATTTTATTGCTGCCTAAGTGGGCAGCTTTATTGTGGAGGCATTTGTTTGCTTTTAATCATTCTGTGCTACTCAGATGGGCTGTAGAGAAATGCAAAGATAATTTTTTTTTGAAAAGTTTAAATGACTGTTTAAAAACACAAAGGAATGAAAGTCAATTAACGAAAAGAAGTTTCATGGATAATGTAGCCCATCCTGAAAAGATTTCCTTATTAATTATTAATATCAATCATTAATTATTCTAGCCCTTAATCTGGGAGGGAAAACAAGAAACCTGCCATACATCACAAATAGTTGCTTCTGTTCATTTGAGATTTCAACACAGAAGGCACACCATGAGTCTGGGCTGTCTTGTCTTACACGTGGATGTCATATGACTGCATTTTTTGGACACCAAGGAAGGTCGCGGTACTGTCTTATCTTCAGAATGCCATTGCGCAGTCCAATGAGTGTTTTCCTTTCAGACACTGAAACGACTGACTTCTTCCCCTCCCCAAAGTCCACAATGCTTGTTAATCAACAACTTTTGAGGCATCTCATTTTATCCCAATTAGCTCTCGGTCTTAACGGTATCTCTTTGGTACTCCGCATACGGATTATTCCAAGATTCAGCTCTCAAGTCTGATAAAACTAATAAACTCACAGTGCCAGAGGTGGCACATTAAGCTGGTAAAATGGTTTTCATCTTAATTGGATATGAGCACTGTTATCACTAATAACCCCAGGATACTTCTAATTGGACTTCCTCCTTCTCTCTCTCTCTCTTTTATTTTTGAAACACGAGTCTCATTGACGAGCCTTAATTTCTTCAACCCCCCACCTCCCTGAACCCAAATCTTGAACTGCAATATAGAAATATTCTCATTTCAGGAGGTTATTGCAGTATTATTTCCTTGTCTTAAGACAAAAACAAAGGTGAGTGGTTTTGTAACAATAAATGCTTCCTTTTTAAATTTTCAGGGAAAAAAGAAATTACAGGAAGACTATGCTCTTGAGATTGCAATTACGTCATGAGTGCAGGTTACCAAGGTGCCAATTTCGGCTAAGGACACTAACATTCTTAATTTCCAAAAGAAATGGTCTCCTCTATTGAATTGTTTATCATTATTTGCGTGCAAGTTATATATAAGAAGGAGCACTTTTTAAAGTTGTCACATACATAAACACTGGATTTTTGTTTTATCGCGATTTTGCAAATATTGATGAACACACGTGAAAACGATGGGAATCTTGGGGATGACACAGTAAAGAGATACATGGATGGGATGCAATGCAGTTTGGTTTCTGCTAAACGCATAAGAACATGAACGCAATTAGATTCCTCCCCCAAAGCATCAATTTTCAACAAAATATTGTCATGTAGAATCGGCTCCAATTGTTGTTACTGGTCTTTTCAAATTCAGTAGGTACATATTGCCACCAAAGGAATAAGAATAAATGGAAGTTCTAGGTTAGTAAAACTACGACAACAAAACAGAAACAAAAAAACAAAACAAAACAAAAAAACACCCGGATCCCTCAAACCAGCAATTTCCCCCAAAAAAAGTATAAAAACAGAAGACTTTCCTTGTCTGTATTTTAATTGTTGAAAAATGTCATGTGAGCCACTCACTGGCAGAAAGAATTCATTTTTAGTAAACAATTTGTAGCAATATGTGTTTTATCAGCTGAGTGTGGGCTTTTAGAATTACCATCACTGTTCCCATATCATTAAAGCCTCTGTGTAGACATCATTAAATAATTATGGGTGTGCACAAAAAATGCTGACCAGATCTTTAATTCATAAAATAAAAATTGAAATAACAATGATTTATTAATTTATATTGACATTTCTGGCAATTAAATTAGCAGTACGTGGGTCCCAGATGAAGATCAGTCAGAACTTTCACTCAAAGTCTTTTCTAATATAAAAGCTATAGTGAAACCACGTGTGCTTTTAGCTTGGCTTTCAAACTTATATAGTACTGTGACCCTAACAGACTGCCAAACTGTCGGTTTGGCAATATGCGTATATCCTGCCCTAACCGGTTTGGCTTAGTGGATGGAGCGTCAGCCAGCAGACTCAAGGGTCCCAGGTTCGATTCCGGTCAAGGGCATGTACCTTGGTTGTGGGCACATCCCCAGTAGGGAGTGTGCAGGAAGCAGCTGGTCGATGTTTCTCTCTCATTGATATTTCTAACTCTCTATCCCTCTCCCTTCCTCTCTGTGAAAAATCAATAAAATATATTAAAAAAAATAAAAGTTTGGCAATATGCATATATCCTGTTATATATAGGAGCTGCGTGCATGTTGTGTACACATATATGTATGTGCGTGTATACACATGACATGTGAGATGTATATAGAAAAAAGTGTACATACATATAGTATAAAGCAAACATACATATAAATATACACACATAGATATGTATGATGATAATGATGATGATTTTATAATTGGCAAACATTTTAGTTCTTTGGGGACTTAGTCTTGGTTTTCTTCAGTTTGAAAGACCAAAATTACATGATTTCTTCATGAGATTTTTAAAGCAGTGAGGCATATTCAAATCCAGCTTGAGGAAGGCTATTCTTCTCTCCTTTGTATGTGCGCATTGTTTTATACGTGCATACATCATTGTGCATGCACATTTTATTTACACATCATATCATATATCATGTATATCATACCATATCATACCATATCATGTCATATCTCACTGTGAGAACCTAGTAAGCACATGTGTGGGCTGGTGGCAACCTTCGAGCTCAGTGGGCATCTTTGGGCCCCCAGGTCTGTAGTCCGTTCAGGGTTGGTAGGAAGAGCCCAGAGTTGGGGAAGGGCTGTGACAGGGCATCTGGCTCTTTAGGCCTCGTCCCAGGAGGCCCTGGGTTGGCATAGAAGCTCATGTTCCTCCTCCCGTTAAATAATGACCGGCTGGCTTCCGCTGGGTATCCCTAGGGCTCATTACTAAGGCTCCATGTTGTTAAAACAGTGAGGCGGGCCTGTTTCCGGGCAATGGGGACCACACGATGCTCTTCCTACTTCTTCCTCTCCCCTTGGGCGCAATGACCCAGCTCAAGAATGAATTCTTTAAACACATGCGCGCACACACACACACACACATCCTTATTGCCTTCAGAGAGGGAAGGGGAGGGAGAGAGAGAGGAGCATCAATGATGACAGAGAATCATGGATCGGCTGCCTCCTGCAAGCCTTACACTGAGGACGGAGCCTGCAACCCGGGCCTGTGCCCTGACTGGGATTCGAACCACAACCTCCTGGTTCATAGGTCGACCCTCAACCACTGAGCCACGCCGGCAGGGCAAGAACTAATTCTTTTTTAAAAAAATATATTTTATTGATTTTTTACAGAGAGGAAAGGAGAGGAACAGAGAGTAAGAAACATCGATGAGAGAGAAACATCAATCAGCTGCCTCCTGCGCACCTCCTACTGGGAATGCGCCCGCAACCAAGGTACATGCCCTCGACAGGAATCGAACCTGGGACCCTTCACTCCCCAGGCTGACACTCTATCCACTGAGCCACACCGGCTGGGCAAGAACTCATTCTTTATGTAATATTCACACCCTTCCCCATTGGTGCGTCTATTCACACTAAGAAGAGTTGCTTGATAAGAACACCAATGCATATGGTTGAGGGGACATTGTCTGTGTCAAAGGGGTGGGTGCCTTACAGAAAGCTGTAGAGGGAGGGTGAGAGCACATCCTCGCCTCCCACCCACACCCCTCCGTCCACCTCCCAGGCGTTATTTTGCTTCATACTGAAGCTCTGAATACTATTTCCTTTGAGAAAGGGTTTCTTGCCCAGCCAAGCGGCTCAGCGGTTGAGCGTATGAAGTAGGAGGTCGCAGTGCGGTTCCTGGTCAGAGTGCATGCTCAGTCCCTGGTGGGGGGCGTGCAGGAGGCAGCCGATCAATGATTCTCTCTCATCACTGATGTTTCTCTCTCTCTCCCTCTCTCCCTTCCTCTCTGAAATCAATAAAAATATGTTTTTCCAAAAAAAAAAAAAAAAAAAAAGGTTTCTTTGGCACTGAGAAAAATTATCTGAAAAAATTAAATCCCAACACCACCGTTGTAAACATCCATTATTTTTAATTTCAATGTTCTGCCTGAGTTGGGTGTTGTTTTTTTTTCCCCTACTCATGAATCAATGCTAGGAAAATAAAAAGAGAAAAAGAGTAGCCACATGTCCCGCCCTCAGCATGGAACTGTACAATCCAAACTCCTTAGCTGGAATCCTGGCCTTAGCCAGCCACCCTTAACTACCGACACGATGCGCATACTGTTTTCCTGGCACCGTGGCCTGGTGTCCATCTGCTGGGAGCGCCATGCCAACCGCAGGCAGGAGAGGCAGTGGCGCAGGGAGCGAGGCGCAGCCCCTGAGTCGGGCACATACTGATGGAAAAGAGATGGGGTTTGTGGATATGGCCAAGAAATATCAGCAAACATCCATGATCCGAGACCCTGCTGAGGGAGACCCCTGACACTTCCCTGATTGCAAATTTCCTTCTAGAAAAAGGAGTGCTGGCTTCTTGTTTTGCGGGGAAGGCACCTTCTCCAGCCCCAGGCCAGGGGTCCTTGGCGTGTGATTGAATCTCGGTCCATTATCAGGTTAGGTCAGGTGTCCCAAAGCTTTGAGAAGTGAGTAGGCGTGGAAAAATTCCAGAACCTTCTTCGCTTTTTCTCTCTTTGTCTCTTCTTTTATTCCTCCTCCCTTTCCTTTTACTTTTGTGGATATCATTTATGGAGATGTGAGAGCGCTTGGCCTCAAAAGCATGTCTTTTTCTACCCACAGGCTGAATGGTTATCGATATTCTGTGAATTTGGGCCATACACGTCGCCATGTCAACTACATACATGCAAGCACAGGTTCTCCATGGCTCTTCAGATCATGTTGTATGCTATAGTGTCCCCCACTTTCTCTTAAATTCATATTGATTTCAGAGAGGGAGAGGGAGAGAGAGATAGAAGCATCAATGATGAGAGAGAATCATTGATTCGCTGCGTCCTGCACGCCCCCTACCAGGATTGAGCCCCCAAATCCGGGCATGTGCCCTGACCGGGAATTGAACCTTGACCTCCTAGTTCATAGGTCAATGCTCAACCACTGAGCCACATCAGCTGGGCAAGTGTCCCTAACTTCTTTGGAAAAAAAATCAAGAACCCTTTTAATTATCTGCTTCTGCCTCCCCAGGAATCTCATTCATTAAAAAACACCCCACTGCATTTATTAAGTACATCCATCATGTTAATTGATGATGAATGTGGGGTTGTGTAGGCTTTCTGAAATGTAGGAAATAGTTCAGGCCTCCCAGGGCTCCCTCTGGGAATTCTCAAGAGCTACGAGGACCCCGATCGGGGGCCGCTGTTAGAAATGATGGTGGGCTGGACAAGGGACCCCGAGATGGGGGCTCTGTGGGGCCACAGCTGGGGGCCTGTTCCAAAGCCCGTATCTCGCCCTCGGTAAAGGGAGGCGCAGAGAAGATGCAGAGCGTGGTTCTGTTTGGATCCACGGTTCTCCCCGTTCTGGACCTGAGCCCTGTGGGCAGGGGGCAGATGTGTATCCTCCTCAGGTCCCCAAGCCTCCCATCACTTGTGCTGCAAAGCCTGGACTTCTGTCCCCCTCCCAGGCGTGCAGACCAAGAGAAGGGCCTGGGAGAATCCCAAAGGAAACCCCAGAGTTGGTGCCAGAGGAACCCGGGGCCAGAGATCAGATCTGCTGGCTTGGGGAAGCACCCCTGACCCGCAAGGCCCCTTTCTGCCTGGTCGGGCTCTTAGCAACTCCATGGCTTTGAAAATGGCTACATCAAAGCCATCAGGGTGCGGGGCTGTGTTGTGGGTCTCGGATCCCTATTATCATGACTTAAGCGTTTCTTCAAACACGCTATGGAGGCCAAGAGTCTGCTTAATTATTATTAAACTGAAAACATGTTCCATTCCAAGGATATTTTGGAAACAATAGGTTCTACTATCGACTGGTCGCCCCCAAAGTCTCAGCAAACTTGTGTTTAGGGAGCAGCTGCCGTCTGCAAGCCTCAACGACAGAGCGGGTATTTAGGGATGAAGCGGATCATTCTCCTCTTTTGTAAGATCGCACTCGGGGAAAGGCTGAACCCCAGCCTGTCTTCTGCCAGAGCCACAGAGATGCACAGCCTTGGAAAATCTAGTGACGTGTATGGTACCATGTTTGTGTGCTGTAGAAATAAACAGCGGCTGAGTGAATATGTACATGAAGAAAATCTGACTGCAGATGGGAAGTGTGTGCGCTTTAAGGATAACATTGGAGCCCTGACCTGTTTGGCTCAGTGGATAGAGCGTTGGCCTGTGGACTCAAGGGTCCCAGGTTCAATTCCGGTCGGGGGCATGTACCTTGGTTGTGGGCACATCCCCAGTGGCAGGAGGCAGCTAATTGATGTTTCTCTGTCATCGATGTTTCTAACTCTCTATCCCTCTCCCTTCCTCTCTGTAAAAAATCAATAAAATATGTTTAAAAAAGGATAACATTGGTTATGTAGATCTTGTTAAAAATCCCCCAGCTTAAATCTAGTGAAAAATTGTCTTAAGGGAATAGTAATTCTTAAAAAAAATATATATGTTTTTATTGATTTTAGAAAAGGAGGAAGGGAGAGGTATAGAAAGATAGAAACTTAGATCGGCTGCCTCCTGCACACCCCCTACTGGGGATCAAGCCCGCAACCCAGGCATGTGCTCTGACCAGGAATCGAACTGGTGACCTCCTGGTTCATGGGGTTGATGCTCAACTGCTGAGTCACACTGCCTGGGCAGGAATAGTAAATTCTTAACCTGTTAGATCAGTTGTACTGGAATCAACAGAAAGTGTCTTTTAGCTTTTTCTCACAACTCTATATTCTGTGATTCTATGCAGACCCAATTTTTAAAAATGTCCCGTTGCATATGTATGAGTGGTGTAATCCTTGTTATGAATGAGTCAGTTCTGGCCTTTAAGACACAATGTTTCATGTTCAATTCACGTCTTAAGAAAGAAAGTTCTAGCCTGGCCAGCATGCCTCAGTGGTTGAACGAGGGCCTATGAATCAGGAGGTCACAGTTCGATTCCAGGTCAGGGCACATGTCCAGGTTTTGGGGAGTGCAGGAGGCATCCGATCCATGATTCTCTCTCATCATTGATGTTTCTATCTCTTTCTCCCTCTCTCTCTCTCTTCCTCTCTGAAATCAATAAACATGTATTTTAAAAAAAGAAGTTCTAATTTTAACTACCTAAAATGACATGAGCACAATTTAGTGTTATTACAGGTTTATGTAATACACACAGAAAGAACCAGAATTACGACAGTCTGGTGACCTTGAGCCTTTGATACCAAGAGGTGGGGTGAAGAGGGACCCTATAAGACCACTTGGCCTGCTCACCACAGCACAGTATTTAAGGTTCGAGACATACAATTTAGGTTCAAATACTGATAATCTCTGGGTGATTTCAACCAGTACCCTCGTCTCTCTAAGTCTCGGCCCCTTTATTTGTAAGCAGGTGATTAAAACAGTCTTTCTGTGGCTATGAAACGAGAAGATGTATGGCCAGTGCCTCACAGAATGAATGTTTGCGAAACACGCTAAGATTAGTATTAGCGGTGGTTTATTTTACTTACTTATTTGGGGACTAAATGAAAAGTTATCTGAGCCCTTGATCAAAATGTCCCCGGTGAACTTAAAATACCGCTGGTGGTAGAAATATTTTTCTTCCTCAAATTAAAACTTTTTTAGAACATCAATGGGAAGGGCCATCATCTATCAAGGCTCGAAACCGTAAGTTTTTATTTTTGGCGTGACTTGGGGCCTACTTATTTTTTTCTGTTTTGTTTTTTTAAAAATATGTAATGGCCATCAGGGAATTGGAAAAAAGATTAGGCAGTCTAAAAATAATACCAGTTTTATAAATCCAGTTGAGAATGACTTTCTGAGGCAACTGGCCGTTCCAAAATAAATTTAGGATCTGTACCCTTATAAAAGATTAGAATTTGGCGAGGCAAAGGAATTTGGGCCATATCAGCTTGTCATTCCCAATTTTAAAATATTTAGTCTTATTGCAAGATAAACAGCAACAAGCGGACTGAAGCAACTAAGAAAAATAAACACACAACCTCTTGAAAATGTATAAATAACTAGGCTTAAAAATATGATCAGAAATGTCTTTAGCACCAGCAAGGTCTAAATTTGACAGTGGCCACGAATAATATTTGTTTCTTGTGTGGCTACCTTTCCAGGGGGAAGCCGAGATTTCTCTTCTTTTTTTTTTTTTTTAAAGTATATTTTTATTGATTTCGAAGAGGGAGAGAGAGAGAGAGAGAGAGAGAAAGAAACACCAATGATGAGAGAGAATCACTGATCGGCTGCCTCCTGCACGCCCCCTACTGGGGACTGAGCCTGCAAACGGACATGTGCCCTGACTAGGAATTGAACAGAGACCTCCTGGGTCATAGGTTGACGCTCAACCACTGAGCTACACCAACTGGGCAAGACTTCACTTTCATAGGATCCTATGGATGGAGGGGCCTCAGCTGTTTGCCAACCAGAACCTGGTGGGTCTTTGGCAAGATGGTCAAGAGCTTGTACTTTGAGGCCATTGGGAAGCTTGGGGGAAGGTCAGATGTGAACTGAGGAAGAATGGTTGGTTTGGATTATGTTACCCCCTCCAGTTGTAATAATTATTCTTTCTTCCTTTTTCCTGCTCTCTGACGATACCACTGCCCTCAGGCTTAAAGGCATGAGGTTAGGAAACCGTGGACAATCATGGGAGACAGACGGAAGGATGGGAGAGGGAACAAGGAATGTAACAGACAAAGAATATACTGTGTGAGCTACTTTGTTGACGAGTTATTATTCCGGGAAAAGTCACTTTACCTGCCGAAAGTACTGAAATGGGATGAAGTACAGAACCAGGGTGGAGGGGAGTCTGGGGCGAGTGTGATGTCACCTTGTCTGCCTCAGGTTACCTGAGGAAGCTTATGGCTCTGGAAGGAGCCTTGCATTCACATCTGTTACCTATGGACGCGGGCCATGAGTATGCGGGTGTGACAGGCAAAGTCACATTTGTGAAGTGTGCGTGTAAGTATTGGACTGTTGAGGGGCTAGGCAATTTATTATGATGATCATGTAACTATGTACTTTTAACAATAATAATTATTATTTTGAGTCTGTAGTGTGCCAAGTACATGGCCCATGGTTTTATTTATGTACTATTATTTATTCCACAGCTAAGTTTCTCAGTGAACTCAGCTAAAATCGCAGGTGCGTGCCGCAGACCTATGTCCTATGATACCCTTTTCAATCTAGGACATTTTTTTTTCAAACAGGGAATATTAAAAAAAATTCAGGAACCTCTATTATCAGAGTTTAATTGGGTGATCACTTCAAGGAATACCTAGGGTTGTTTGGCTCACAGGAAATGGGTTTAAAGGAATGCTTTGAAGGACATGTTTCTTTTTAGTTCCATACAACTTTCTAGTATCTAGCTCTTCCATATTAAGATTTATTCCCCAGATGAGCAATAAGACGTGCAGAACTAACCATAGCATAATGATGGCTATGAAAGAATTTTTATAACATTTAAAAAAATATAAATTTTGAATGATTTGTTGTCTTGAAACTCATAATATTTTTGAGTTCTAATAATAACTCATTATTGGAGGAGTTCATCCAGTAGTTCCTTTGTCTGTTACATCCTCCATCCTTCCACCACACTGCCTCTTTCTGGGGGCTTGTATTTGTGGTCCTCTCTTTCTGGAACATTCTTTACCCCAGATATACTCATGGCTCATATCTATGCTTTGTTTGGTTTTCTGCTCTCATGCCGCCTTGGAAATACTAATTTTGAATAATATGTACACTCCTATGTTCTTTGTAGCAGCCAAAATATGGAAACAACTCAAGTGCCCATCAATAGATGAATGGATAAAGAAGCTGTCATATGTATATACACTAGAATATTACTCAGGCATAAAAAAGAATGAAAGCTTACCATTTAGAACCATAGGGATGGACCTAGAGGGTATTATGCTAAGTGAAACAAGTCAGGTAGAGAAAGCCAAGTACCATATGATTTCCCTCACAATTACGAACAAAATAAACAAAACTGAAACAGACTGATGGTTGTCAGAGGGGAGTGCAGTTGAGAGACTGGATGAAAAAGGTGAAGGGATTAAAAAGTAGAGATTGGTAGATACAAAATAGTCAAGGCGATGTAAAGTATGGCATAGGGAATAAAGTCAACAATCCTATATAATAAAAGCATAGTGTGCATGTTGCCCACTCAACTGGGAGTTCTTCCAGGAGTTTGACCAACTCTGACCAGGGGGCGGGCCAGCTGGGGGAAGGGAGGGAGACCCTGGCTAGCAGCTGGCAGCTGGCAGCTGCTAGGGACCCTACCAGTGCACGAATTTCATGCACCAGGCCTCTAGTATTGTAATAGCTCTGCAGGGTGGCAGGTGGGCACTGGAAATATCAGGGGGACACTTTGTAAAGGACACGATTATCTAACCACTACTCTGTCCACCTGAAACTGATACAAAATAATAGTGAATGACAACTGCGATTGGAAATAAAATGTAAAGTTCTTTCCAAAAACAAATTCTCCTCAGTGCAAATCACACAAAGTCCTTCTTCACAAGCCTGGAGCTGTGAGGCTGAGTGAGATAGAGCTCAGAGAAAAGCCAGTGATGGTCGCAACTGACACCACTCAGGTCTCCTTGTAACCAGAGCGCTTCCTTCTAGTCACGTGTGAGCTAAGTGTACCGCGTCGGCGAACAGCTAAGAAAGAAACGTGATGGGAACACGGGCTGTCTCTTACCTGGGAGAGTCTCAAACAAAAACAAAGAGCTGGAGTCTTCCTTCATGTTGAGGCTTCCACCACAGCCGCATTCAGGATCCAAGAGTTACACTTCCATTAAACATCACCCAGTCTACAAACTCCTAATCCAACATGACTGCCTGACAACTACATGGAAGGAAGGGGGCGGCGGTCGGTTCGTTTTGATGACCACGGCCAGCCGTGATCAGCACAGGTTAACTGGAAGTAAAAAACAGCGAGCCTTACCTGCACCTCCATTGCTGCAGAGTCTGCGCATGAAGGACGATCATGTTTTCCTAGACTCTGAAGTTGGCTGTGCTCTTGAGGCGCCGGAAGGTCCTCTGCCTGCCGCCTTCCAGCCCATCCTGTGGGGTGAGGAGAACATACGTGGGGCTCCGTGCAGCTGGCCTTGGAGTCAAGTCTTGGCCTTGACACTTAATAGATGCCCGACTATCTACCTTCTCTCCACACTTTGGGAAACTGAGCCCCAGGGAAGTTACTGCTGCCCTTGCCAAGGGTCTTAAGGGGATTCAACCACATCATGGCTGGGATGTGGGGGGCACTGAAGAAATACCAGCTGCTACTATTATTGTTATCATGCTCTCAAACGATCTCTCAGGAAAAGATTGGGGCAGGGGAGGGAGGGCGCTGTCACTCTCTGGCTCTCCATTTATAAGAAATAAGCTAAACAATGTAACCAGTCTGATTCTGGTGCACAAAGTCAAGGACTGTGGACTCCATGAATGAAGACATTTTAGCAACTTATTATTATTAAAATATATTTTTATTGATGTCAGAGAGGGAGAGGGAGAGAGATAGAAACATCAATGATGAGAGAGACTCATGGATCAGCTGCCTTCTGCACGCCCTGTACTGGGGATCGAGCCTGCAACCAGGGCATGTGCCCTGACCAGGAATAGAACTGTGACCTCCTGGTTCATAGTTGGCTCTCAACCACTGAGCCCTGCCAGCTGGGCTGATGAGGTATTGGTTGTACGTGTAATTTTAATTTACTTTCTTGTCTTGCTTATGGCCTTTTCCTCCAGTTAAACTCTTAGCTACCCAAATACAGGAGCTGTAGTTCTTTACATCTTCCTCCTTTAGGACTTTTAAAAAAATATATTTCATTGACTTTTTTTTTAGAGAGGAAGGGAGAGGGATAGAGTTAGAAACACCGATGAGAGAGAAACATCGATCAGCTGCCTCCTGCCCACCTCCCACTGGGGATGCGCCTGCAACCAAGGTACATGCCCTTGACTGGAATCGAACCTGGGACCCTTCAGTCCGAAGGCTGACGCTCTATCCACTGAGCCACACTGGTTAGGGCCCTCCTTTAGGACTTTATCTAGAGTACCTACTTGGGAAACCTTCTCAACTGTGTTTTTTTTTATAACCTCTCTTCACAATTGGATCCTTGACAGAAACTACTAGACACGTTTCAACTATGAATTATATTATAGATGAAAAATGTGATTGAAAAGATGGAGATGAATTCACCATGTACCACTGCTCATAAAGTAGAGAGATCCCGCCTTCTCTGGTATGTAATGTAATGAAATATGCTAAGCAATGGACCATTCCCTTAACTGGTACTCATTTCAATTATTCATGTTTACTGTAAATGTCCTTACTGCACAACAACGCGCTCCCATTGAGTTCAATAAAATTGTATTGTTCAAAGCATGGTCTAAACCTGCAAAATAAACAGAAATATATCAAGTTCCCCCAAACCTGCCCAGGACACAATAGATGTGTAACAAGTATTGGTTCTGTTTGCCTTCACCTTCCGTGTAGCACGTTAATGATTTTAAGCCACATACATGGAAGCTCATCAGCTTTTGAAGTATGGATTCCGGGGAATAAAGTTACTGAGGTGGTTACAATTCTTTGGTCTGCCCCGACTGGTTTGGCTCAGTGGATGGAGCGCCGGCCTGCGGACTGAAGGGTCCCAGGTTCTATTCCGGTCAAGGGCATGTACCTTGGTTGCAGGCACATCCCCAGTAGCGGGTGTGCTGGAGGCAGCTGATGGATGTTTCTCTCTCTATCCCTCTCCCTTTCTCTCTGTAAAAAAAAATCAATAAAAATATATTTTAAAAATAAATAAAATTGTTTGGTATATTAGTTTTCTAGGCCCCTGCACCAAAGTACCACCGATTGGGGGTGGAGGGGGGAGGTGGGCGCTTAAACAATGGAAGTCTGTCATCTCATAGCTCTGGAGGCCAGAAGATCAAAGTTACGGTGTTGGCAGCTTTGGTTAATTCGGAGGGAAGGATGCGTTCTGGGCTTCCCTCCTTGGCTATGGACAGGCAGTCCCTCTCCCTGTCTCTCCACATCGTCTCCCTTCTACACGCATCTCTACAATTTCCCGGGTATATAGGATACCGGGCATGCGGAAATGGGCCCATTCAGATGAGTGCATTTGAACTTGACTCCCTCTGGAAGCCCTCTCTCCACGCCAGGCCCCATCCTGAGGTGCTGGGCTTTAGCACTTCAGCACACAGAGTTAGGGGAAGACAACTCAGCCCCAAACAGTTGATAATGAAGGAAATGCCGCAAAGAGATCATGAGCTATGTTTCCATCTTGTAGAGAGAATAATTTTATAATACCGCGCTAACAAGAGAAAACTGTGCAGCCGCTGCAGTTTAGAAATACGAGTGCTGAGTCTCGGGTGAGTGTAGACCCTGGGGAATACTCCATAGGAGTTTATCCTTAAAAACGCTGTGAAGAACTCTGCTGAGGAAATGGCTTAGGTCAAAATGTTACCACCTTGCTTCTCTGCACCCTAATAAACTTTGCCTGCCTTTTATTAACTTACTTATTCTACCTCTCAAAATCTCTAGAGTCAGAGAGGGGACATCCTATAGGCAGAAAGACAGGTGAATGAATGTGAGATCATTTCTTTCCTACCATCTGCCCTTTATTATTATTATCAT